>SCDZ01000213.1:0-111075 GCA_004143845.1 Drosophila lacertosa | reverse complement strand
AAACAGAGGTAATTTATTTAATTATTAATTTAATTTATTTAAAATTGTTGACTATCTTATATTTAAAAGAAAAAGGGGTAATTACGCTGTCGATTTTAATATTATTACATGTTCGTTAACTGATTAGATAATAGAGATAAATTGAAGTACCTGACCTGCTAACGAAAACAAATTGTCAATACTCAATAAAATTATTATA
This sequence comes from Drosophila lacertosa, assembly GCA_004143845.1. Lineage (NCBI taxonomy): Eukaryota > Metazoa > Arthropoda > Insecta > Diptera > Drosophilidae > Drosophila > Drosophila lacertosa. The sequence continues at coordinate 110,876 of SCDZ01000213.1, read as the reverse complement.
AACACATATACGACGATTGAACATGGGAGCCTCCTTAAAGAAAAGTTAACTGAGTTTCTTATAAAAATAAATTTTATTTACTCTAAAAAACAATATGTTACAACTTTATTTATCTCAAAACTTTAATACGTCCATTATTATTTTTTTTTTGTTAAAATCTCAAAAACAAATTCACTTAAAATAGCCCAATTTGTCGAATTTGGGCAACAAAAACTTGATATCCTCGATATATGTATCCACTAAGTACATCTTTTTACGTGATTCATTGTTTTGAAGCACTTCGGCTATATCAAGGGATTTCGATAGAATACCGTGCAGCATTGGGAGTATAGTTATAATCAGAAAAATGTCTATAAATAGAAGAGGCATAAAATAAAAATTAATATAGTTCAGTTCCATCCTCGACTTATAAACAAACTTACCATAAAACTTGTGACGGAACATTTGCTTCTGGAACTCCGCAAAGTTCGGTAACTCGCCTTTGAAGCCAATTTTTTTCAGTGTATCAACTAAAGTGGAGAAATAAAATTTGAACGATCCTCAGGTCCCATTAGCATATAAAGAGAATATATCAGATCGACAGAAACGGGGCAAATGTTGCTGATTTGGTAATCCACCAACATGCAATCCTCGAAGGTTCCATCTTCCTTATTCGACCTGAACAGCATGTTCCGCAAGTGGAAATCCCCATGGGACAATATATAATATCCGTTGGGTTGACGATCAGTCCGATACTCTTCCATTATATCAATGAAGGACTGCATGAAATTCTTTTCAATGCTCTTAAAGTATGGCTTGTACTTGGTTAACTCCGGAACTTTATCAAGAATCTCGATAAAATTGATTATTCCCTCTGTCAGAAAAGGATCTTTCAGAAACTGTTGCATATCACAGACGCCGTGAGTGAATTCTTTCAAGAAGTCGGGTGTCTATAGTAAAAGAGAACTGTTATTTTGTTATTTCTCTAATTTGCATGCGATTCTCACCTCGTTCAGAACCTTCATGCTAACTGCATGCAACTTGGCCAGCTTGGTGTAGGCGCCTTTCAGTTCCTCTATGGTGGCAAAACGATCTCTAACCACGGAGTAGCCCAGCGGCAGTAAGTCCTCAAATACTATCACTTGACGCGGCTTCAGACTGTGATAAAGACACTTCGCACCTAGCCTGGTCTCATCGTTGGCTTCCTTTAGGATCGCCTCGAAATGGGGCAATACCTTGGTATACATTCCAATTTCAGTCACAAACAGATACGAATCAGATAACATATCCTTCTTATGGCCATCCTCCTCGGGCATTGTTTTAATAATAAGCGACTTGGAGTGCGCTCCCTTAGATGTTGTATACGACACGTTGGCCCTGAACATAATGCTCGCATAGTGATCTCCCTTGCCACTCGCCGGCGACATCTGAACGTCCACGACTTTCAGTTCGGGTGCCTTCTCGTAATTCCCGAGTACTTCCGTTAAGAACGTCGCGTTTAACCAGTCAGGTGCCACCAGCTCATCAGCGTTAAAGTTATCATTGTTGGTTGCCATATTGTTTTCACTTCCAAGTATTATTAAGCGAACAGGTCAACGAAACAAGTTGTACTGAGCTACTAACCTGCGGAGGCTTCTATTTAAGCGATTTGCTGTTGAGTGCTTTTTATACCCTATCGATTGCGATCTATGCAGAGTGGAGTTTTTTGTTTTATACTGTCATTTGAGTTCCAGTTGTGAAATACATAATTCGAATGTTCCACAATAACTGCTTATTATACTCTGTTTACTAAATTTAAAATGAGTATATGTATTTTTAAAAATTATCATGACCATAATGTGCGTAGTTAATCATAAAATTAAATTGAATTAGAATTAAAATTAATAAAAAATTGTTCCCTATTAAAAGCCAAATAGTGCCCGTATGGGAATTGCTTGACAGAGTATTGATCAGTCGACTACTAACGTTTTTATATGTTTTCTTGCTGATTAGATAAGATATAAAGAAAGATTTCAAGTAGCTGACCTAGAGGAAGTAAAAATGTTGTCCATACATGTTTATCGTATATATATTTTTATTTATATACATGTTCCAATAGTTATTGTTGTGGTTCACTTTCGGTTCATTTGCAGCGTAAAGTCCTTAATTTTTTTTTTCGCACTTTATTTGCATAGCTTTCGGTGCGATAAAAGCTCTGCCTCAGGTCGTCCGTCTAGCGCATTTCAACCATATCCTCAGTTTTGTGTTTTCCGCTTTTAATGCAATGCGCAAAAAGCTTTCAGCTTAAAATTAAAAGCTTATGTTATAAGTTTGCTAAAAGTTTTTTAGATACTAAATTAATATCAATATCATACGTTGTAGTTTATAATAATAGTTTAATTATGAGTGTGGTTAATATATTTGCTTAAAAATACAAGCTGTGAATTATAAAGAAATATAAAGAGTAAAAGGTTCAAGTTACGGGCCATTTTGAAAAGACTTTGTTGATTTTGTTGATTAGAATAAATACCTTGATTTAACGTGCAACTATCGATATATCGAATGCTGTCATCGAAATACGCCGCTAATCGATAGCCTGCAAGCACAATAGTATTTCAGGCAATTCCCTCAAATGGATTTGACGCTGGATAAAAAACTGCAGGGATTTCAACTGGTGGCGCAGGAAAAGGTGTGTGTGCAACGATTTAATTAATAGAATTAATTGCAATTGTTGTGTGGCCGCTGCAGTTGCAGGCCATACTATGCTCCATACCGGGCAAAAAGGAGCTCATCTTGGAGCCCGAACTGATCAAACCGCTGGAACATGTGTGCACCGCCTCCTGGCTGAAGTAAGAGAATATATAGAGTATATTTACAGGCAGTTATTAAGTAAAATCTTTTAACAGACTAAAGGGCATCCAGCGCATCTACAAGCATGACGCGAAACAGCGGCTTCCCCGTGCTGCTGATCAAGTGCACATTTACATGGTGCGTAGTCTGCTGGGCACGTTTCAAACGCTGCTGCGTCAGCTGCAGCCAATGGCGCTGACCACGCCCGCTGAGTCAGTCGATCTGGCATTGCGCATGGTTCACATCATCTGCGTGCCGAGCTGCTATGCGTATTTCCATGCGCTGCTCGAGCAGGCGGGCCTGTGGGGTCTGGTGCAGCTGCATCATTATAACTGGGATTTCATATACCTCGATCATGGTGTGCTTAGTCTGGAGCTGCCCAATGTGAGTACAGTGTGGCAGAATTTGAAATGAACGATCTGTATAAAACAGCTTCTCAACCTTCTTTTATACTCATCCAGCTGTACGAATGCCTCTATCTGCAAGGCAACAGTTCGGCGCTGCCAGCTGTGGCACAGAGCTTGCGCCTGCTGCAAATGATTTGTGGACAGCCGTCGATGACGCTCACCTTTGGCGGCCATGCGGCGCAGTTGCTGCAGCTGCTGCAAGCGCTGGGCCCTGTGCCGGCGTCGACTAGCCCGCCCGACTTTGGCGCCTGGATCATTATTGACCGCGACAAGGACTACGCATCAACGCTGCTAACGCCCGCTATTTATGCTGGACTGCTTCTGGAGGTGTTTCAACTGCGCGCCGGCGAAATAGTCATTGACAATGCCAACAATAAGATACGCAGCCAAAAGCTGCAACTCCTTCAGGGCAAAACGAACAATGCGCCAAGCACATCCAAGCCCAGCAGCATACGCCTGAATTCCGCCTGTGATGAGATTTACGGCGATAATCGTTACAAGCATTTCGCTCAGGCGAGCAGCTTGGTACGCGCCCAGGTGAAGGCATTGGGCCTGGAGCTGCAGAAACTCAACGATATGCAGCTGGAGGAAATGCACGACTATGTCGCACGCAAACTGCCCAAGTTAACCGAGCTGAAAGCCAAAGTCCTGCGTCATCTTAATGCCTCCGAGATTGTCATTCAAATGCTGGGAAACTTTCGGCGATTGCAAACGTTGGAGGAGGACATCCTGAACAATGTTTCACGCAAGCGCCTCCTATCCGAAATCGATGAGCTGCTGACCACGGACGGCCAACGATACAATACGCTGCGTCTGCTCTGCCTGCTGCACCTGTGCGCCGGCGTTGCACCCGAGGAGCTGCAAAGCTTCGCACGCAACTACTGCAACATGTTTGGTCATCGGGAGCTCTGCGTGTTTCAGCAGCTGGCACAGGCGGGCCTGTTACCGGTGCTGCTGCCCGAGCGCAAGACATCCGCTAAGTTGTTATCCAACTTGCCGTTACCCAAGTTCCAGCAAACCGAGTTTCAAGCCAACGCCAATCGCCTCAAATTGCTGACATCCTGCGCGGATGCAGAACAAGCTGTTGCTGCTGCTGGCTCCAGCGGAAGACATCCAGCAATACAATCCTGTCCCAGCTTCGTGTTCAATGGCATGTACATACCGCTGGCGGCGCAGCTCTGCTCCATACTACTCAACACCAACAACGCTGAGCAACTGGCCACCAAGCTATCCATGATCGAGGGCCTGCAGTTACATGTGAGTGGACAAGCTAGCACGCCCAAAGCCTACGCGGCTCAGCTAAAAACAACGCCAACAGAGACTGCTGATGTTTTTCCGCTGCGACTGCGCAACTTGTTTGTGTTCGTTGTGGGCGGCGCCAACTACGCGGAGATTGCTGCCTGTGATTTTGTGGCCAAGCTAACGGGCGCCCAAATAACTGTTGCCTCGGACACACTACTGGCGGGCAGCGATCTTATCGCTGCTGCCTTTAACAATTGAATCTTAAACAATCAAAAGCTTATAAATGCACGTATAAATGTTTATATTTTTGTAATAAAACGTTACTGTTTTTAAACTGACTAAATATTCATCTGTAGAAATTTCTCAAAGGTTAATTGGGTTCAAATATGGTAAAATATAATACTACTAAATTGAAAACCTTACGTCCGACAACGTAGTCTGTAACAATAAATAAATTATACATTCGTAATAAGTCGTTACAGTTTTTAAACTGCCTTAATTTTTCTCTAGTCGTCAGGTTATCAAAAAATATCGATAAGTTTCTTAATGGTAGTAGGTTTAACAATAGTGTAAGCATTAATTTTATTAGTTAAAAGGACAGTAACTTAGTTTAATTAACAACATGAGTTTTATTTTAAACAAGCCTATAAAATTTATTTATTTTCTCTTTAAGACTACCGATTTCCACCAGTCATGCCGGGCACTCGATACAGAAACTCCCCATCGTCATCGTAGTACGAATCCTCCACACGATAGGTGGCGCCTTTTCGGTACAATTTGCGTGGGATAACAACGCGATCCTTTACCTTACTTATCTCATATTTGCGTTGATCCGCAGCGCTTACAACGACTTCAGTGCGTTCGAATTTCGGTACGAAACTGGGCAGGAAGCCCGTCCCGCTAGGATTGGGCAACGGTTGCTCCAGGTGCTGTTGTTGTTCGGGCACCAGTTGCAGCTCTTTTAGCTCCTGCAGGCGCATTTTTCGCTTGTTTTTGACTTTGTCCAGCAAATAAGTTTCTTCCTCATCCCCCGCGGGTGGCATAATACGATCCTGCACCGGCTGGGCAGGTACTCCCGATGACAGCTGCTTGTTGCTTTCACCGCCGAGCAGCGCCCGAAACTCCGTTCTCTGCGGCATGGGCAGTTCCGGTCGTGTCGGCCACTGTTCCGGCTTCAACTGTGGCAGATCCCTCTGCTGGCGCTGCGCAAACTTTTGCAAATGCTGCCACAGCTCGGACGGCAAATCAGCACATTTGCCTTCTCGCAATTGCGTCCAGTTCTTCATTACGCTGGCATCGTGGTGGCGAATGCGTTCTACGCTCTGTGGCCGCCATTTGGAGTGCAGCACCTTCTGCACGATGTCCGGTGTTGCGGGGAAACTCTCGGCCAGTCGCTCAACGGTCCACTCGTCCGCATCGCGGTCATGCAGCAGACGCATCTGCTCCTTTTCTGAGTACAGCAGTAGGTTTGGTAATTTGGCATCACGAAAGTATTTGTGCTTGATCATGAAATGGCGCACACGGTCACGTTGCTGCTGTTGTTCCGCCTCGTGCTGACGGTGCGTTTTATGGGCAGATGTAAAATCCGCTTCCAAGTCGGCATAATCTTCACGTGCATCGGCACCCTGTTGCTGCAAATCCTCAAGCTGGTATCCCATGCCAGGATTCGCGCGTCGCGGTACTCGCGCCAGGAGACCCCACTGGGCCGTGTAGAGATTGCGTATAATCAAACGTGCTGTCATTTTACCATTACTTAAGTCTTGTTATTATGGCAACATTCATGCAAGAGCGGAATTGCTTTACTTAAATTAATCGAAAGTTTCGATAGAAACACATAATATCGCAACTCTGAACATATCGATTTGTTATTTCGGTATTTTTTAGCACTTGCACTAATAACGCGTTATTTTGCACAGTCGTCGTAGAATTGTTTACAATTGCTTGAATTCTGTACAAGTCCGAGAAACTAACAAAGATCAGCATGTCTACGCCTAATAACGAAGCCGGTGGTGGCAATTTGATGGACGAATTCGAGGAGGCCTTTCAGGCCTGTCTACTTTCGCTTACAAAACAGGAGCCCAATTCCGGCACCAACAAGGAGGAAATCGAACTGGAGGTGCAAAAGACAACAAATCGTTTTATAGATGTTGCACGCCAAATGGAGGCATTCTTTCTGCAAAAGCGTTTTCTGGTATCCACGCTCAAGCCCCATATGCTCATCAAGGATGAGAACCAAGACCTGAGCATTGAGATACAGCGCAAAGAGGCGCTGCTGCAAAAGCACTACAATCGCTTGGAGGAGTGGAAGGCCTGCCTATCGGACATACAGCAGGGCGTGCACAGCCGTCCCACGCCACCCATGATGCCCGGCCCCTGCCCCGCAGGCATGCAGCCCATGGGCGGCCCCGGACCGCGTCCCGGCCTAATGAGTGGCATGCCTCCGGGCGGTATGCCGCCCATGGGTCAATTGCCGGCAGGACAACAGCATCTACTGCAGGCACAGCAAATGCAGCAGCTGCGCATGATGAGCAAACTGCCTCCCAAGTGATTCTCGTTTGTATTTTTTAAAATGTAGCTTAAGATTTAACACTTTAATAAATGAACATGTATTTTAAACTAAAGCTGTTTATATAGAGTGCCAAGATTTAAATAATTATTGGAGTGTTGGTGTTTGTCAGGATTTGAGGACAAAAAGTTTTTATGCGAACTTTGTAATTAATCTATCGATTTTTTAAATATAGCGATATTAGGAGTTCATTAAAGATCAAAAATTAAACACGCCCAAAATGTATTAATTGTATCGTATTCTGTGCCATTTATTGTTTATTTTGCTGCGTGTGTAGTTAAATTTTGTAGACCTTAGCGAATATTGGATATAATAGCTAATATATCTATGTATATATAACTCATTATATTCTTGTTCGCTTGTGTGTGTGTATGTTTTTAAATTGGTATCGATATCTAATATAATTCTAAATGTATTAGGACAGTTTTAAATTTAAATCAGGCATACAAACTATATAAACTTATGCTTGGGCTGCTATATATTCATGAATGTAGAAAACAAAGCATGTTGTTTTGTTCCCAATGAAAATTAGACGTCAATTAACTAACATTTAAATCGAAAAGAAAAAAAAGTAAACCACACATATAATGTTGTTGAGGCATCGCCATCTTTCCATCTCCTTTTCTCTGTTTAGCGTGTGCGCATCCAATGGATTCGTGTACATATAAATCCAGAACCAGGATCTAATCAATCTCGTATACCATGTCCGCATCAAAGCCTGTTGCAGCTGTAGCGGGCGCCGGAACAGCGGGCGCAGCTAAACCGGGCGCCGAAGCATCGTCAGCCGTTTGTCCAGTGCCTTGATTGTAGCCCGCGGCCGAGGGATGCTGATTGGCATAGAGCAGGGGATTCATGTACATGCCGCTGGGATGCACAATATGCGTGTGCAGCTGCAACAGATCCTTGTACATGGTCGGATCGCCGTTGTTCATCTCATTGTATAGCTGTTGCAAATAGCTGGGCACCAGCTGTATAACCTGATTCTGTGTCAGCTCCGGATGATCTTTGGATATTTTCATGTTGAGCAACTGCAACAGTATATCCGAACGGAAGCCAAAGATTTTGTTGGATGTTACGCTGCCAGAAGCATTGCCAAATTGGCTGGCCATCGTTGCGCCAAATGCGTTACGATCATAGCTCATGTACTGAGAGGCTTGAACAGCCCGCGTCTTTTCCGCTTCGTACTCGGCCCAGGCGGACTTGCGCTCCTCCTCAGTTAGATTCTCGTGCTCCTCCTGCTCCAGTAGCGAGTCGTGCTCGTGGTATTTGAATATCAGCTTCTCATGCTCCGTCAACAGCTCGGCAAACAAACGATCCTTCGGCAGCAGCGGCATCTCACGCTCAGCGCTTGGCTTAAGCTCGTACGAGTAGAGCTCCATTAGATCTGTTTGATTGTAATGCCTCGAGATCTGCTGCTCATCGATGACACGCTTGGCCGTTGCCTGCTTGGCCACCTGACGCTCATAAACCTTCTGTTCCATGGTGCCCATGGCAATTAGACGATAAATGTAACACGGCTTTATTTGGCCAAAGCGATACACACGAAAGATGCTCTGCGTGTCGTGCGATGGATTCCAAGAGACATCGAAGATGACCACACGATTCGCCGCCACAAGATTGATGCCCAGACCGCCAGCCCGTGTAGAGATAAGAAATAGACGGGCACGCAAATTTCTGACATTATTGAATTGCTTGCACATCGATTCGCGCTGCTCCACGCTGCAGGAGCCATCTAAGCGGAAGTAATCCTTCCCGGGTGTCCAGCAGCCCTTAAAGTTGCCCACATCGCCTACGACATTAAGGAAAGAAAACGTTAAAAGCCATAATAAAACGAAAGCCAATTTACAATTTTCCCATTATCTTTATGTCTGCTGTGGCCAAGCAAGGATTTATACCACGACTCACCCTCAAATTCGTATCCCTTGGTATTGCTGTCCACCAGCGAGAGGAAATGCTCAATTACATCCAGAGATTGTAAGGATTGCGAGAAGACAAGCAACTTATCGCCAATGGCCTCGCACTGTTGCAGCAAACGCAGCAGGATTAGCAGCTTGGACGAATGATTAACATTGTTTAGCTCGCGCTCCTCGACAAATGGCTTCCACCACTCAGAGGGATCATCCTTCTGACCAGGCGCACTGCCCGCTAGCTCCACATCCGAATCGCTGCTCACCATTCCAGAGCGTGCACCGTTGCGCGTCTTGCGCCTCTTCGCTTTACTGCCGCCAGCGGCATCTGTGTTACCAAGGGTTAGGCTGGCATCCGACTTGAACGACTCCCCACTATCCGATGAGTTGGATACGGCCTCCTCCTCGTCGGTATCATCACAAATGAATCCTTCCATTTCATCGGAATCATCGTTGCTTAGCAAACGCTTTGCAATGACATTGTCGCTGTTAACGCGCAGATTCATTGGATGTGTCCAGATGCGTCGCAAGTCCTGAAAATCTTGAAACAGACGTGCACCCTTGCCACATATATCGGAGCTGCCCTGATCCCGATGTGTGGTCATATAATAGCCATACAGCTTCTGCTGTAGCTCCGTCAGTGTCGTATAGACAACATACTCATGCTTCGGCGGCAAATAAGGCGCCAGCACCGAGTAGTCCCGACGCTGTATGCAGCCCTCGAGCAGCTTGTGCAGAATATGCGAGCGGTGCTTCATCAAACGCAAATCACGCTCCGTGGAGTCCGTATACTGACCATTGCAAATGGGATTGACAAATCGATTCATATACTCCTTGTATGTGCCCAGTAGGCTTGGCTTCACAAACTGTATCATGCAATAGTCTGGATAAAACAGAGATTAAATCAGTCAAAATTGAAGATCAGTTTTAAAATTTAAACAAATGCCATTATGAACTAAAAGTCTGATATAATGTTCAACTTACATTCTTTGAGATTATTTTGAAGCGGCGTACCGGTGAGTACAATGCGCCGTTTGGTGCGCATACGAGTGACCGCCTTGCTGATCGATGTCTTCTCGTTCTTCAGCAAGTGGCCCTCGTCGCAGACGACCAGGTCCGGGCCGGGATCGACCAGAGCTAGCTGCAGCTGCTCGCGCTGCTTTTTACGCAAGCCCTTGGCCTTCTCGTTGGCCAGAATGCGATACATGTCGTAGCCCAGTATGCAGACACCGCCGTCTTCGTACCATTCGTGCAGCTTGAAGATGCGCGTCGGCTTGTCCTTGTAGCGTGAAATGTCGTAGACCTCGATGTCGCGCCGATGGGCGAAGGCCATCCAGTGGACAAACTCGCGCGCCCAATTGTTGACGGTGCTCAGCGGCGAGATGACAAGCACACGCTCGACGCCCGTGCGCCGGGTATTCGTGAGCAGCGTGTGGGAGAGCGTGACCACCTGCAGCGTCTTGCCCAGGCCCATGCAATGGGCCAGTATGCAGCCGGAGCCGGGCTTTTGTTCGCTTTCCTGGAGCGTCTCGAAGCAGGCGTCCCACATGAACTTAACGCCCGCCACTTGATGGGGCTTCAGCTTCTTGAGCAGACCTTTGTCTACTTGCAGCAGCGTCTTTTTCGAGTCCTCATCAAAGTCCAAGACCAATTCGGAAATCTCAATGCTCTCAGATTTCTCAAAGATGCGATTGTACAATTTTTGACGCTCCTCGATGCGTTTGCGACGATCCTCCTCCTCTTTGGCAGCCTCCTTGGTGGTCAAATCCAAATCTTTAGTCTTGATAATTTTGCGTATATGCTTGCGCTTGTTTTTATTCTTCTCGTCATCATCGCTGTCGCCGCTGGAATTCTTTTTGATGCGTCGTCGTTTCTTTTTCTTCTTGTCATCGGGCTCAAAATCAGATGAATCGTGCGAGGATCCAGCCGCATCCTTCTTGCCGGCATCCTTTTTACCAAAATTGCGACGTTTACGTTGCGGCATCACCTCACTGCCGCTGGTTTGTCCGTCCTCTGCTTCCTGTTCAGAATTCTGTTCCTTTTCCTGATCCGATTCGGCTTGGTCCTCGTCAGCCTCGGCTGCCTTATAATCGGAATCATTATCGCTGGCTGCCTTATTGCGACGACTACGCTTCGAGGTGCTCGCCTTCTCCTGCTCCGAATCGCTGCTCATTTTTCGCTTTTGCTCCTTTTCACGGGCAACTGGAACTTCTTGTTCTTCTTCTTCTGAAGCTGATGCTGCAGCTGCAGATTCTTCTTTTACGGTTGCTTCTGGTGTTACTTCTTCTTCTGTTGTTGCTGCTGCTGCTGTTGCTTCTTTATCCTTTTTTGCTGCTGCTGTTGCTTCTTTATCCTTTTTTGCTGCTGCTGCGGTATCTTTTTTTGCTGCTGAATCTTCTGTTGCTTTATCTGGCTTTGCTGCTGATTCCTTGTCTGCTTTTGCTGCTGCTGATTCCTTGTCTGCTTTTGCTGCTGCTGCTCCTTTGTCTGATTTTGCTGCTTTATCAGGTTTGGCTGCTGCTCCTTTATCTTTTTTTGATGATGGTGGTGGTGGTGCTGCTGCTGCTGAGTCCTCTGCTGATTCTTGTGATCCTCCTGTGTCCTCTGCTGTATCTGCTGATGCTGCTGGTGTTGTTGCAGCAGCTGCCCCTCCTTTTGCTCTTCCCTTCCCTGCCTGCTTGGGCAGCCGTACACGCTTCAAGCGCACCACGCAGCGTCGCAACTTTTGCGCTTGCTCCTCGCTTGTCGTACTGTCGCTGTCAATCAGCAGCTTTGAGAGCAAGCTCTGTTTGGTTGGCAACTTCTTCTCTTGGCGGCCTTTGGTCTGCTTCAAAGGTGGAGAGTTGTTGCGAGTACGCTGGGCAGGCTTTCGCGTTGATTGCACAACAATATCTTCGTCGTTTGACGACTCCTCGGTGTCGCTCAATTCAATAATTGTCCGGTTATTGTTACGGCTTTTACGCGGCGGCAGCACAGAAGCAGGCCTTGAATTTATAGCTTGAGTGGTTCGAACACTAACGCTAGAATTTCGTGTTGACCTGGTGCTGGGACTGCTGTGGCTGTGGCTGTTACTACGATTTGGTTTCGCCAGCAATTTCTCTAGCGGCACAATGCTTATCTTGAATGCTGGCTTGTCGTTTGTAACGTTTTGATCGTCCGACCCGTCGGCTTCGGCTACTGAATTGTCTGCAGTTGATGCTGTTTGTGCTGCTTTTGCTGCTGCTGTTCCGTTTCCGTTAATGCCATTACTCTTGCTGACAATAGTTGTTGCTGCTGCTGCTGTTTTTGTTGAGTTCTCGTTGACATCGTTGCTTGTCTCTGACTGCTCTTTTTTTACAGCTTTTGCTCTTTTGATCTGCTGTCCATCCTCGGTACTTCTGCTGTCGGAGTCAGAGTCAGCGATGATCACCTCTGGTTTGATCAAAGTTGCAACAAATGTCTCCCGAGAGTCCGAATTTTCTTCTCCCATAGGTAACAGCGTGTACGAGCTTCTTTGCGTCGCGTCTCAATTTAAAACAAAGCTAAAACGTTTCACAAAATCAATAAGAAAAACAAAAAAAAAAAATGAAAAAACATCACTACGTTTAGTTTTCTTTGTTATTTTTTTTTCTTTTCACTTTAAGTTGCAATTGCAATAATCGCTATTTAAGCTGCATTCGCCGCGCGTCCGCTTTCGGCGTTTTTGTTGCGCTCTGCTTCTTCTTCACACTCTTACATTTTTTTGTTCATTTCTTTTTTTTGCAAATGCTTTTTCTCTTAAGTGGCGTCACTTTTTCGAATGATAAGCGCACTGTTTTTTAAATGCAATGAATGCACAATTATTACTATGTTTTATGCGCTCGCCACATTGTAAAACATGTTAAATAAGTTAAATTTTAACTTCCCACCGCCGCGCTTTTTGGCACAGACGCGTACTGCATACTCACACACACGCACGCATTCACATACATACACATGCAAATGCGCCACTCACCTATTGCGATTTTTCATTAGTGTTTTTATTATGCACCGCACTTGCAGTGTACTCACTTCACAATTATAAATTATTAATGAATAATATGTATTTAATTGAAATCAATTACATATATATTTAATTAGGTAGTAGCAGCGTTCTGCCAACGCCGACGCTACAAATTTTATTTGATGGTATACACAGCACACAAGCACACAGATGTTAATAATAGCGATGGCAACTCTAGCGCCGACACTAGCGGTGAGCATTATCTGATTACCGAGTATTTATTGAGACTTTGAGCAAATAACTGAAGTATGCTATTTTCATAGTCAAATAGGGAAAGCGCTTATCTATGCATATTTAAGTTAATATTACATAAATATACCGCAATAATTTATACATATTCATAAATTTTGCATTGGTTTCAAACTTCGGTCGTTGTTTGTTCACAGTGATTTAACAGCTTTTATATCACTCATAAGCACACTTGCTATACAAAACTAAGAACTATATTTACCTCAACAAATATGAATTGAAAACTCTCATGCAAAAGTTAAAATGATTTAAATTTATTTATTTAAATAGGTTATTTGCAATTTATGAGTATGCCGCCAGCTGTTTTGGGGCTAGCGTTGCCACACCTTGATTTAAGTGTAGGGCGCTGCCAACCCGTGTCGAAAATACAAAAGCAAAGAAAAACACCAAAAAATGCAGAGAAAACATGCTACCAGCCGAAGAAGCAAAAGCAATAAAAAAGAGGAAAACAAGCAGCAAATATGTTTGATATAACGAGGCAGCGGAAGAGACAAAAATTATAAATTAGTGTAGAGAAAAAATTTGCCCAGTGTGCGAAGAGAAGCAAAGTTGCATTCATTAATTGAGTAAAAAACGACAAAAAGACCTCCAGAAGCTATGAGCAACAGCAACAGTAACAACAACAGCAACAAGAACAGCAACAATATCAGCAGCATGCCATACCCGGAATCCGAGGAAGAGGAGGAGGAGCTAAGCGGTTCTTACAACATCAACGACAACGGGGGCCAGTTGAGTGACTGCGGCAGCAGCAGCAGTAACAGCAGCGGGGCCGGCAGCAGCAGCGGAAAAACGGCGAGCAGCTCCAGCAGCAACTCAAGCGACGAGGACGACGATGGCGATGAGGATGGGGATGAGGATGGCACGGATCAGGATTCGCACAGCGACTCTGATTCCGATTCCGATGATGACGATGCCACCACCACGCAATCCGATCAATTGGAACTGGCTCAGCTCAGCGAGCACATCTTTCGTTTGCCTCGCGGCCTTTGCGAGAATGCAAGCATCTTTCATGAATTTTTTTCTGTCGAAACCTGGCAATTGCTGAACACCAATATGCAGGCGCATCTGCAGCCGCTGCTGCCCAGCTATGCCACTCTCCTGCCATCAACACAGGCGGCCGCAGAACAACAGCGCACGCTGTTGCAGCTCTTTAATGGCGGCCTGCAGCGCTTTGGGCAGTCGCCATTACTGCGCTTGCAGCGCCAGCTAGAGGAAGGTAGTCTGCGGCCGGACGTGATGCAGCTGCGACGCAGCATTGAGTTGTCGCAGCGCCGCGAACGTCGCTTTCAACAGGCCGAGCGGCTTAGTCGGCTGGCCAAGGAATTGTTTCTCTCCCGCGAACAAATGCTGCAGCAGATCTATACGATGACGCCGCCGCAGCCGCCACCGCCAGTTGGTGGTGCAGTCAAGACGCAGCAGCCAAGACCACGCAAACGTAAAACGCCCACGCTGCACAGGGAGAACAAGTTCTGCGTGGAGCGTGCACGTAAACGCTACTGCCAGGAGCTTGTGGAGCTGGCACGTGACCTTCAGCTGCAGCCGGGCGACATCAGTGCCGACGAGCAAGACGAGGACGAGATGGCACAACAGCTGGCCATTATTGCCGAAGAGCGACAAATGAAGACGGAGACATTTACACGGCCGTCAAATGCGGCGGATAAGAAATGCATTTACAATACCTTCTTCAAGCGTCGGCCCGGACTGGAAGATGAGCAAGTGCTTCGGCGCATGCAATCAGACAAAATACAGCCCCTAAACGAGAAGAACTTCAAGAAATATTTGCGCGACTACAAGCGACGAAAACTTCAGCAACCGGTGAGTACAGCCCTTAATTCAAAAATGATCGAACTTAGCGATGGGTACGTGACACGATTTTCAAATAAGATGAACGACACGAGTCAGGGCCTATTAGAAAAAAAAGCTAGAGGCTAACAAACTCTTGCAGCCAATATGACAAAAGTTGTGAATGGTTTTTGCTTGGCAAAACCTTAATTAAATATGAATTCAATGCCTACTTTGAATTGAATAACAAAAATTTTCCCATGATTGAAATTAGTTAGTAAATACATCAAAAAAAGGTTTATCCAGACCTCTTCCATTGTATTGTCTAACTACATTGCAAATAGCGATATGAACACGAAAAAAAGGTTTGAATCTCTGGGTAATGTATAGTATGTACATATATAAATATACTGCGATTCCCAAAAACGTTATCGATGAAAAAGACTTTAAAATATCGATGGGCAAATTAAGCACACATTTTTGAAAAAAATATTTTGAAGTCTTTTCATGGATGTCGCTCGCATCTTGTGCCCTGCACTTAACCGTCGTCTTACGTCTTTTGTTTACACATAACATGATATGGGTTTACTCATTATTGTTAGGATAAATGTAGCAAAAAAAAAAAAAAAACAAAATTCAAGTTCTAATTGAAAAGCGAAAGTAAAACAGTAAATTGTATTTATTTTATAGCAATTGCCGGACTTTGACACCGCTGATATTCGACTGCGAGATATTTGCACACGCGCTCAGTTTGTCGGCAACTTCAAGCCGGGCCGCAAGCCGAAGGCGCTGACAGCGCGCACCAATCATAATGCCAACGAGCCGCCCGCTCTGGTGCCCATTGGCGGCAAGGCGAAGCAAGTGGAGCCGGCGGCCGAGCTGCTCACCGACGAGCCACAGCAGCTGTACGGACGCGCTGCCTTGGAACCCGATGAGGAGGAGCTGGAGCAGGAGTTGCAGGTGCCTGTGCCGCCTGATGTCGCACAGCCAGTGTCCAAGACAATTGCGTCGTCGGCAGGGCTCGCCCAACAGCTGCCCAAACTGGAGCCAATTGTGTCTCGACCTCTGTTTACTAGCTCGCCAAAGGCATCGGTCAAGGCGGGCGCTCATATCACGGGCAGTCCCACCAGGGATGCGACAGCTGCAGCGACCAGCACGCCGCGTGCCCACACCTGTTACTTCTCGCTGTTGCGCGATCTGTTCGTGTCCACGCCACAGCATCGTTTAACCTACGCGGAGCTCCAGTCGCAGCTGCACAAGTGGCTAGCAGAGATCGGCAACGTTGGCTTGCCGGATTGGCTGCGTCTGCTGCCCATCGACTGGACGCAGCTGTTGCAATCGGCTGTTAACTTTTTGTCCGGTGACTTTGTAACGCTGCCGGCGGAATATGTGCCCTATATTGAGCACAAGACGCAGCTAAATATCTATCAGTGGATTGGCGCCGGCCGGGACTCGGATGCGCGTCTGCAAACGCTCTGTCAGTATTGGCTGCAGCGCCGCAAAGAGGACGCAACTGTGCCACAGTTGCCGTTGCAGCAGCAGCCGCAACACCTGCTGCCGGCACAGCAGCAATTGAGTCCCATTGCTGCGTTAGATGCGACGCCAACGCCGCCGCCACGCTGCCCCACCACCTGGACGGTGCGCGTGGCCACCCAAGCGGAGATGCTGGAGTTCCAGCGACAAGAGCGCCTGCGCTTTGAGCAGCCGCATCGCCCATTCACGTATCGCATGCACGGCTACGAGAGCGTTGTCGGTCCCGTCAAGGGCATCTACACGCAAAGCCTGGCGTTGAACAAGGCGCGCGGACATGCCGTCATGGTGGACGACAGGCCACCCTATGTGACCATATTGACGCTGGTGCGCGACGCCACCGCACGGCTGCCAAACGGCGAAGGCACACGTTCCGAAATATCCGAGCTGCTGAAGTGTTCGCAGTTCATCAATCGCCAGGCGGCGGAGAATGTGCTGCAGACGATTGTCAGCGGTGCGCTGGATCGGATGCATGGCGGCTTGGATCCGTGCGTGCGCTACGATGCGCGTCGCAAGATCTGGATATACCTGCATCGCAATCGCAGCGAGGCGGACTTCGAGCGCATGCATCGCCAGAACCAATCGATGGTGAAGCAGAAGCAGCAGCAGCGTAAGCACAACAAGCCAAAGAAGGACGAGTCAATGGAGGCGACGCCAGAGTTGCCCGCTCTGGTTGCTACCAATGCAACTGCAGCAGCAACTAATGCACCAACAGCGGCTGTGCTGATCAAGAAGCCGCCACAGATGCTGCCGCTGCAGGTGAAGTGTCCGCCTGTGCCGCCGCTCAAGTATCACATACCGCCGAATGCAACGCCTGCCGCCAGCACCGCAGCCACGGCCCAGCAGTTGGTGACTGCACAGAAATCTCTGCTCAAGCCCACGCAGCGTAGCGGCGTTGTGACCATACTCGATCGATCGCCCACAGCGGCGGGCGCTGGCACAGTTCAGCTGCTGAAGACGTCGCCCAAGATCCAGCAGCAGTCGCAGCAGCAGGCGACACTTAACTGCAGTCCGACGCGCAACACAACGCCCATACTGGTGTCCACGCCCACGGGCCTGCAGACGGTGCATGTGGCCGCCACGCCCAACAAGAAGCTGGCCATTAAGAAGCCCATTGTCATCAATTCACCCGCACAGACGGCAGCAACTGGAGCAGCTGCATCTGGCAGCTTCATTGTGCCAACGTTGGAGCAGCAACAGCTGCCCAACAAAGTCGCGCCCGCGCGACAGCAAATGCCCAAGAATATTATACGGCTACTGCCCGCCGGAGGCGCTGGCACAGCCACAGGAAGTGGCACCGTTGCCAGCAAGCCGGCGGTGGTTCAGCTACCAACCAATGCGGGCATTGCTAAGCCCGCGGGACCTGTCCAAATACTCGGACCACGGATGCTGGCACAGACCATTGTGCGGCCGCTGCAGCAGAAGATTGGCGCCGTCTCAATTGTGAGCAACAAGCCAGCGATAACGACCAGCGGCAGTCCAATTGCCAGTGCCACGGCCAGCGGCACGGGCACCATTGTCAAGATGTCGCCGCAGGCATTCGCCACGCTGCAGCAGCAGCAACTGAAGCAAAAGGCCGCAAACGCTGCACAGGCTCAACAGCAGCAGCAGCAACAGCAGCAACAACTGCCGCAACAGCGAATACTTGTGGGTAAGTTCGGAAAGCCAATTTGAGTTTGATTAGCTTTAATAAGATTTGAAACTTGGTTAATCTAATATGGTCTAAATATCTCGCAGGTAACACGGCAATTTCGTCGAACAAAAACATTGTGTTCCAGGCGCTGCCGAAAGCAGCTCCGAAAATACTCAGTACCATGGCCGGGCAGGCCAAGCCGCTGGCCACCGCGAATCTCTCGCCGCAGCAGCAGCGCATTGTGCTGCAGAGCTTCAAGCAGCCGGTTGCGACAGCAGCTGCTGCCTCGCAGACGACAACGCGAATAATACGCACCACCCCGGTGACTTCGACGGCGTCCGGTGGCACGCCCACAGCTACCCAGGGCGGTCACATTCTGACGCTGGAGAGTCTGCTGCAGAAACAGAATGCCGGCAAGCTTCTGTCAGCCGGCAGCAATATTATACAGCTGGCCACATCCACATCCAGTGGATTGCCCAGTGGCAATGTCATTACGCTGGCGCCCAGCGTCCAGGTGCAGTCGCATCAGCAACAAACAATGCAGTTAACCGCAGCCAAACAGCTGCCGGCGACGGCGCGCATTGTGACCACCGGGCATGCGACAATGGTGCCCAAGATCATTGGCAAGACGACTGTTGTGCCCGGCAAGCCGCTGCTGCTGCAAGCCAAGACCCTCAAGCTGGGCGGCAATGCGGTGGTCACCTCCCAGAGTGGAACGCCTACAACGCTGTCCAGCGGCGCTATAAAAACAGCGCAAAATATTGTGATTGGCGGCCAGACGGTCAAGCTACAGGGAGCGGTAAGTTCGAAGACCTCCAGCTGCTGTAATCTAAGACTAATGCATTTACTTCTGCTGCAGACCATTCCAGCGCGCAATGCGTCAGGGACACCCATGCAGACGGTCATCATGGGCAACCAATTACTGCGCCTGGCCACCAGCAGCGGCGTCACCACAACCAGCAACAGCCTGCCCAGCACTTCCAGCGGCATTACAAGTGCGCCCAAGACGCTGCTCATTGGCGCCGGCTCGGGACAAACATTGCGCCTGGGCAAGAATGTACTGCTGGCCACTAGCAGTGGCAGCAGCAATGTGAGCACCACAACAACGGTGGCAACAACCAATGCAACACCTGCCAACAATCTGGTGTTTGCTGTTCAAAACAACGGCGGGCAATTGTTCTTTACGCCCGGCCTGCAGGGCGTTAATCTGAAGCCGTTGTCCAGCATGAAAGTGATACCCATGTCAGCATCCACAACAGCAGTCGGCGGCAGCGGCGGCATCAAACTGAGCAACGTGTCAGCGGCAACTGTTGATGCGGTGGCTGGCAAAACGTTAAA
Source organism: Drosophila lacertosa (assembly GCA_004143845.1). Classification (NCBI taxonomy): domain Eukaryota; kingdom Metazoa; phylum Arthropoda; class Insecta; order Diptera; family Drosophilidae; genus Drosophila; species Drosophila lacertosa. The sequence continues at coordinate 91,393 of SCDZ01000213.1, read as the reverse complement.
CACAAAACTGCTGCCCACCACTGTGCTAAAGACGGCCAGCGGAGGGCATGGCAATTAATCGGAGGATGCGAACGAAAGGCAGAGGCTTGTTAACTACGTTGTTGGACTTAACTTTTATCATTTGTATATATATGTGTATATATTTACATACATACATATATATATATTTATATATATAGTAGTTTACATATGTAATTTACGTTTTTTGTTTTAAGCAAAAAGTTTAACACAAAGTTTTGCTTCGTATATTTTTATGAGAATCGAGTAACTGGGTAATGCGCAGCTTAATGAAATCTGTTAAAAATATGTAATTAAAAAAAAAAAAAAAGACCTACACAGCTGTACTCTATGTACAAAACAGACAGACAGACATACCCTTCAATAAAAAGTTTAATGAATCGACTATACTGCCTGAGCAGCTGTTGTAATCTAGTAAGATACTCTTCAAGCTTACTGTATCGCATCAACGATGCAGCTTCAATTGAAATTTTAAGGGATATGGGAATAGCTGAATGGTGAAATTTTTGGGCTACTAAAAATAATAATTGGTAAAGTCTATAAGTGCGTGTGTTAATGCAATGGTTTTTCAGATATGGCTGTTCCTTCAGCTCCTTTGAGAAAATCTTTACATTTATCGCTTATCCATCGTCATCAGAATGAATCCTTTGTGTGCAACTTAAGATGTCGATTAAGTTTGATTTTCAAATCAAATGTTTTGCCACAAATATTACACTCGCAAATGGTCTTGTGCCGCTGCTTGCTGCTGGAATGTTGGCTACCATTTGTAGTATCCTTTATGGCGTAGGTGTTTGTTGAGGTCTCGCTAATAGCAGATGATTCGACTGCTTCCATGTTTGCTGGCAGTTGATCCGGTTCCGGTGGCAACTCAGCCAACGCTGGCGGCTCTTTAGATGGCATTCTGTGGGTGGACAGCACATGCGTCTGCAGCTCGTCGGCCTCGTCAAATGTGTAGTCACAAAAGGCGCACTGTATTAAGCCAGTCGGAGTGACTGGTCTTTCTATCGTTTGCATTGAACCCAACTGGCGCGCCAATTCTTCCTCGTGCTCTGCAATGCGAATAAATGCGATTTAAGTATAAAAAATATAATAATAATTTAAATATCTGCACTTACCCTGAATATGCCGATTTAAATGTGCTTGCAGCTGCCGGTGCTTCATAGCTATCAATTGGAAGATCAAATAAAATATGTCTAATAGGATTTATGAATACAACTTACTTTTGCCACAGAATTCACATTTCGATCGGGTATGCACCGCCAGTTTGTGCTCATTAAGCGTATCCTTCGAGTTGCAAAAGAAGCCGCAGATTGGGCACTTGAGATGCTTTTGCAGTTTGTGCCATTTCATGTGAAATCTGAGACGTGATTCGTGGGCATTGGAGAACTTCTTGCCACATATATGGCACTCACAATCCTTGAGCATGTGTATGCGACTCATGTGCTCATTATGCTGCGTCTGCGAGACTGAAGCATGTCCGCATAGCTTGCAGTAGACGCCAGGAACCTCAATGGGCGCTGGCAGTGTGATCGACGTTTCTTCGTCCTCGTCATCATTGTAGGTGAATTTAATGATTTCGTCATCGCTATCTTGATCTTCAATCATTTCATTCGACACCTCGAATAGCGTTGTGCTATAGCCATTGGCAGCCGCCAGTTCCTCAGGCTTGACTTGTGCAAAGGTGGCCTCCTCCGGCAGATTACTGACAATTGGCACTTCTGGCTTATGTTGCCTCTCTTGCGGTACGCGAGCTGTATGCTCCTCCTTGATAGGCACATGCGGTATATCCAGTGGGGCGCAGACGCGTCTGCTGCCGTCCTCTTCGCTGCCCTCCTCTTCCTCATCCGAGTCTAAATAAATAAAGCCGCAAAATTTCTCCTCGTCTAATTGCGCTCCAATCTCCTTTTTTATCACAACCCCATTGTGCACACGCTGGTAATCGAGTTCAGCGAACTGATCCTGTGTCTCCAGACAGCTGCGCTTAAAACTCAGCACCTTCTGGAACTCGCCAATGCACGCAACGCACATGTATTGGGGCCTCCCGTCGTTTATTTCGACCTGCCATTTTGGGACATTATTGCAACTATTATCCTGTTAGTTGGATGCATATTTACCTCAAGATTCCAGGCGGTCATTTGTTCCACAATTTCCTGCATATTCGCATTATAAATGTCGCCGGTTCCAGTGTTTTTAAATATTGGCTGGATGACTGACTGGTTGTAAATAAAATAAATGCCACATGTGCGGCATGGCTCAATAGTGTCGTCGTCATTAAAAGTATTCAGATCTGTGCATTCCATGCCGTTTCAGTGTTTTGTGGTCGTTTGCATACAACACAGTCATTAATAGGAATACAGAAAATACAGCAAAGTAAATGCCAAACGCTTTACTTGTTGTTATAGTATGGCATCTTCTCATATGCTTTAAAATACCTACAACTTCGATCAATAAAATACTAAATATATTAAAATACAACTAAAATTGAACAATCAAAATTAAATAGCCCATATTGATGAGGAACAAAATTTTATAATTTTATAAAAATTATTATTTGTCAATCTTTCAAATAAGTTATAGTTTTTTCACTCCAACTTTGCAATGGCTATATATATTTCTAATACATATACTGCGTACAACTATCGTAAAACTTAAATTTGCGCAAGTCTGAGTAGCATGAAGTTGGCTGCACAACTAACACATACGTGTGCCAGCCCTAGTGCAGATGCACAAAAAAGAAAATAAATAAGAATCATCACGCAGTTAAAAATTTGGGGTGTTTAAGCAAGGGAAAACAGTTGGCAAACCCTTCAGCGATTCCGAGTGCAGCGACATCATTATGAATTTAACGGAGCAGAATCCGTATGGCAACGGCCTGCTCTATGCAGGCTTTAACCAGGACCAAGGTATGTACATCTACTTTGTTTGTTGTGTTTACGCACGTATTCGCGAACACGAAGTTTAAACGTGCAGTAAACATACTATATATGAAATATATGTTACGATTAACAAATTTTATTGCGTCGCAGGATGTTTTGCTTGTGCCACAGATACCGGGTTTCGGGTGTACAACTGCGACCCGCTAAAAGAAAAAGAACGCCAATACTTTCCTGAAGGTGAGTGTGTGTGTTAGTGTGTGTAATTAAGCTTCGCTCCGATAGGCTAAATAAACTCGAATATTATTTGATAAGAGTACCAGATTAATCACGATTTGTCTTTATATATACATATATATATATTGTTTTGCTGGCAATTGTAAATTGTAATGACAATGTTGGTGTATATGGTAAACAAAGCCGCCAATGTATTTTAAACTCAGCTAAAATATTTTTATCAAAAGCCAATTTTGCATTTTAAGGCTCCAACCCGGTTATTAACCGAATCGAATTACTTATTATTTTGAAATCATATATCCAAAAAAAAGAATAAATATAACATTATCATTGATAATTTTATATCGTGCGAAAACCAAGGATCGAAGCATAGCCTGACATCATTGTTGAGGAAAGCCAGGGTTATAAAACTATACCGAGTGTCATGAAGCAGTCGCATGAATTTGTTATCTGTTCAACTTTTCCCACGATGCACTAACAATGTTTCTTTCTTTCCATTTTTCCGCTGTATAGGTGGTCTCAGCCATGTGGAAATGTTGTTTCGCTGCAATTATCTGGCGCTTGTTGGTGGCGGTATTCGACCCCTGTATCCGCCCAACAAAGTGATTGTCTGGGATGATCTCAAGAAATCGCCAGCCATTTCTTTGGACTTTAATCAGCCGGTGCGCGCGGTGCGTCTGAGACGAGATCGGATTGTCGTTGTGCTGGAGGGCGTCATCAAAGTGTTCACATTTACACAGCAGCCACAGCAGCTGCATGTATTTGAGACGAGCGCTAATCCGAATGGTCTGTGCGTCCTGTGTCCACATAGCAATAAAAGCTTACTCGCATTCCCGGGCCGACGTACCGGTCATGTACAAATCGTCGATCTTGCCAATACAGAGCGTGCCCCGTTGGAGGTGATTGCACACGAGGCGGCGATCAGTTGCATTGCATTAAATTTGCAGGGCACGCGTTTGGCCACCGCCGGCGAGAAGGGCACCCTCATACGCATTTTCGATACGGAGAATGGCAAAAAGGTATCGGAGCTGCGACGAGGCAGCAATCATGCGAATATATTTTGCATTAACTTTAATCATCAGTCCACTATGATTGTTGTGGCCTCAGATCATGGCACCATACATGTTTTCAACTTAGAAGACAACAAACCGCGCGAATCGTCGCTTCCGATTATACCCAAGTATTTCTCAAGTCAATGGAGCTTCGTTAAGTTCTCCATACCACAGGGACCTCGCTGTATTTGTGCCTTTGGCGCCGATTCCAATTCGGTTGTGGGTAAGTCATCTTTCAGCCAACACAATCATTTAAATAAACATTTTGTATATATATATTTCAGCTATTTGCGCGGATGGTCACTACTATAAATTCCTATTCAATAACAAGGGTGAATGCAGTCGTGATGTATGCACGCAGTTCCTGGAGCTGCAGGATGACGAAACTTAAAGTTGAACAAATACCATGTGGAGCCTGTATAAGCTTATAAATATCTACATATATAAAAGATAAAAGAAAAACGTGTTATACAATACTATATTTAAGCATGCTTTAAACTTACGTTACAAGTCGAAGTTCACATTACATGTAGTTAACAATTTTAAATGCCATTGTTTAATTGTAATTCTAGTCCTAATTAGTGCTGCTTCATTTGCTTAACTAGTGGAACATGGATCGAATCGCACATTTATGTTTTAAGGCTTGTAAACTAAAACTGCTATGCAATAAGTGTTAGAGCTCTTCGAGATGCACATTTTGTTAGCTGTTATATTAACCCAGTTAATTGGCATGTATGCCAAGCCCCAATGGGCCCTTCCACTATACAAGACCAAAGTGCCGTTTTACAAATTCCGTGGAGAATTCCATGTACCAAAGAAACCACAAGACTACTGCGTGCCAGGACTTTGTCCCAGGGGTGAACGTCACATTATGTGCAACCAGTTGTTTGTAAGTGTGCGATTAACTGCAGTTCAACAGTCTTCGAATATTTAAATTTTAATTATTCTATGTAAGTGGGGCAAAAATTGTTTGAAGCCGCGCTTGGGTGTCAACATGGATAAGTACAAGACCGAAATCCTTTCATACCATAACAACCTGCGCAACCGATTGTTCAACGACCTCGGGAATTTACCAGCCGCCAAACGACTACCCCTTTTGGTTTGGGACGAGGAGCTCTCCATTGTGGCAATGCGCGTTACAAATTTTTGTAACGACGAAAGCTTTTGTCGGTGCTTGAACGTTCCGCGTTACCTAAATGTGGCTCGAAACTCTCATGTCCATTGGTATTTAAAACAATCAATGTCCGATTTACTAAAACAAATCATTTACTCCCTATGGACAAGGCATTTTCCCCGTTTTCCGCCTGCCTATGTACACAAATTTCCAGAGAATGCCACAGAATTAGATAAGCAATTTGCAAATATGATTTATCAGAATATAACACACATAGGCTGCGGCATGTTGGTACACGAGATCAAAAACTTAACAACATGCTACTTCACCTGTTTGTACAATGAAAAAATCAAGCCTGGACAAAGATTGTATGATGTAAAAATACAGAACTAATCAAGCATGACCAAAAAGTTTCGTTTCTATGAAGTGAGTTTTCAAGAGATTTTTGTTTCACTCTTAACTTAAATCATACATCGTAGAAGTAGAACTAAGTATGGTTTAACTTTATTGCTTACAAATATCACGGGACTGTCGGAAAAGTAACATAAATGTAGCTAACGCGCTTAAAGATTAGAGATGTGTGGTATTGCTGCTCTCCTCGAAGGCGAGATTGGTGGCGCCACGCAATTGGGGCTGTGGCGCGAAGTCGCTCTGCTGCAGATGTATAATCTTCGCCTGCTGTTGCGAGCTGATCGGCATGTGGAGATTATGTAGGTTGTCCAACTGTATGGCATTCGATGGGTTCGTAGACGGATTCGGTTGCTTTTCGCCATCCTTTTGCTTTGGCTGCTTGCGCAGAAGATTCATGTCCGATTTGTTTGAGAAATGCGCCTCAATTTCCTGCAAACGAAATGAGAATATTTTAAATATTTATGGTATGGATTTTATGCGATTAACTTACGCCCAGGGTGCGACCCTCCGTTTCGGGCAGTGTGTAGTAGAGCACAACGGCGCCAATAAAGGCAACGGTGGCGTAGAAGGCAAATGTGCCGGGCAACGTCAAAGCGCTCAGCATGACCAGAAAGAGCTTATTGGCCAAGAAGCCAAAGACGTAACCCACGCCGCCTGCAAAGCCCGATGCGCTGTTGCGTATATCTGCGGGAAAAACTTCGCCAATGAGCACCCAGGGAATCATGCGTATGCCCAGGTGCGCAAAGAAGGCGGCAAGCAGCAACAGAATCAGCGGCACCCACACCAAATAGCTGTGCTCCTGTTGGGGTACAGTCAGCAGCAGATCCTCCGCAATGGGCGGCTTTGATGGCGCTGGAGCCTTGTTGACGCTCACTCCAGGCGTTACAGGCGCCTGTGCAACATCTGCGGGTAGCGTTGTGGTCTCAAACTCCTCAAACAGCTCGATAGCCAAGGTAGTCTCCTGCTCGCGTTTGCTACGATTCCACAACTCCATTGTTGTATCAAACGTGGGCATCGTGGTCGTGTCCAGTTCCAGTTCTTCCGGCAACAAGGTTGTTAGTTGCTGTTGCTGCAGCTTCTCATCCTGCCGCTGATTCTCAAATATTTTTGATATGTTTGCTTGGGATATGATGTTCCCTGTGGGCACAATCGCTGAGGCATTGATCACCACGTTGTTCACCGCGTAACCGGGCACATCGTTAAGGAAGTGCGCGTAGGTCGCTGTGCCAAAAAAGCACAAACCTGTGCCCACTGTGGAAATGAGCACCAGCGGCCGCTTGCCCGTAAAGTGTATGAGGATGACACCTAGTATGGTGGACAACATCTCAGCCACGCCCAATAGTATTGTGGCATGATATTTGTTCATGGGTGCCTTGAGTGTGTGGAAGATCTGCACGGCGTATGTTTGAAGCGGGGTCTTGCCGGAAAAGTGGCCCGTAAAGAAGGTGAACGAGACGAGCAGGAAGGGCGCCAGGAAAGTGCGTTTGCGCCACATATGCAGCCGCATCTTCAGCGTACGACGTTGACCTGGTACTCCACCTTCAGCCGCCTCCTCGATGGCCTTCTTTGTGATCAGCTCGTCGTACAGCTGATTGAACTCCGCTTCGACCATGTGCTCCGGCACCCAGCCGCGTAGCCATTGCAACGACTTAACCGCCTCGCGGAATCGCTGCTCCCGTATCAGCCACATGGGACTTTCGGGCACAAAGCAAAGCATCACAATGGTTATCAGCGGAAAGGCAGAGCTCACCGCCGCCACGGTCCGCCAGTCCATCAGGGAGCCCAGTATGAATTGCACAAAGACACCCGTGATGACACAGGTGGTGCCCAGGGCCGACAAAATGCCGCGATATTTGGGCTCCGTAATCTCGGCCACATATGTCAGCACCTGCAAAAGGTGAAGATCATTTAGTATTTTGACATTAACCACTTGTTGCAACAATAGCCGCGACCGGCGACCTTCGTTGCACTGTCACAATGACAACACTTATTTGCCATAAGCGTATTATGTAAACTGTTAGTAATGCCATTAACAGCCTCTTCAGAAGCTTTAAACTAGATATTCGACGAACTCAAACGAGGGCTGCACTTCAAATTGTGCGCCTAGACAACACAAAGTGTGACCAGATCATATTTGATTTCGGAAGCTTGGCAATATTCTTTTTAGCATATGCGAAACTTGATGTGAATTAAACTGTGAGACACGAGTCTATTAATTAATCATTATGATAATTGAGTATCCTTGGGCAATTTCTGAGACTGTATTAACATTATCTGCATAATCGTTAATTCGTCAAGAACCAACTCATCGAAGCTATTAAAAGGGTGATTAGTGCAATTAAGTTTTTTAAAACTGATTAATCGAGTATATATTCTTATGAAAACAATGAAAGCAATCGACTGTAAGAGTTTTCTTTACGGGTTCTTCTAAAAGCAATATTCATTATTAAAAATAGTTCAATTAGTTTTTTTCTAATTCGCATGATAATGTAAATCGGTGTAGACATTATATATATACTTTTTTAATGTTTAAAGTTCTATTATATAAAACTCAAACATGTGTGTGTCATTATTCCATTAACTAAACTAAATTGTGATTTACACATAATTAAACGTATGTTAATGATTATGCTGTTTATAAAAAGTACAAAAAGATCGCGAATGATTAAGCAATTATAAAGAAATGAGTGATTATCCAATAATAATGCATAATAATAAATGTGCATATCGGATACATTGTTTTTGTTCTTTGTTAGCAAGGTCATGCCAACAAAACTTGGCCACAGATTATTGCAATTAGTTGGTTAGTGGGCATGCTGTGGACGGATCGTGATCACTTACTGGTGCTTCCATCAAGCCGCCGCCGAGACCAGCCAAGCATAAAGCCGCATACAGATGCTCCGTGCGCGTGGCGAAGTGAAACATAAGCCAGGCCGCCAGTATGGGCAGGTTGACAAACTGAAAGCGTAATCCGATACAGATACATTAGCAGATACAGATATACACACACACACACACACACACACTGCAAAGATGCCAAAACGTAATAACACAAGATCACGCGGTTTGAGGCATCAGCATAATTGCACAATGGAATCACGCGGTTCATTTCAATTTCCAGTTCAGTATGTCAATGTTTTTAGATTTATCGGTATGCTGCTATATCCAATCACACATACATACGTATATACATATATATATAGCCGTTAAGCATACGAACCTGCATGGCTCTGCGCTTGCCCAGCGGTTGGGTCAATAGACCCGAGAAGAGACAACCCAGCGGCACACATATTAAATTGATAGAACCTGTGGCAAATTTATATTAGGGGCTTACGTATTAATCTAATCTCTTTGATGCTGACTTACTGAACCACGATATTTCCTCTTTGTTAAGCACTATATCGCTTTCATACCCCTCTCTGCGTCCTTCGCCGCCTTGTATCGCTGGTATCACAATTGTGGGAAATCCCAGAGTCATGCCATAGCCTGTGAAAGAATCGTGATGTATGGTATCCAAATTAAATAAAGTTCCATAACAGTAAGTTTATTTTTCTAAAGCCAGGGAATGAAGTCTATGTATTGGGAAATCATTTCAATTTAAAATTAATATCTTTAATTTCATTTAAAATGTTTTTGCTATTAATATTTAAGTTCACATCAGTTCAAAACAGTGTGAGAAAATTGATGTAATTAAAATGAATTTTTCATTGTTATCTAAAATATTTGTATATTAATTAGCTTTAACGAAGTTCTCTAGCTTCATCCCTCGCTTAGACTTAATTTGACCATAAATATGTACATATAATTATAAAAATCCGAGTAATACAAGTTATTTACCGAATAGCAATATGTTCTTAATACTAACAGCTAGAAACTGTGGCAGGGCCCGGCGAAAGTTGCTCACTTCAACATCGTGTACGCCGGAAATGCGTCGATTGTTGTTGTTACCATTTTGCATGAATAAAGGACGATCGTTTAGTGCGCTGTAATCGGTAATAATAAAAAGAAAAAACAAGTTTAGCACAAAAAGGCATTGGTCAGTCACTTTTTATGGTAATATTGTAAAGTGTTGTTTTTAATTATTATTTTGTTACCCATTTTTCTCAGCTGATGCAGCTGCCTTGCCATTGAACATTGTGGCGTATACTTGATTTCTTTAATGGTAATTTTTTATTTGTGCTTTTGGTCATGAGTTTCACAGCTGCGGTTGTGTTTTTATTTTCTTAAGTGTTTTGCATAGCTAACAAAACAACTTACATTAACTGCGAGCGTTTAATGGGTTTCGAAATGACGTTACAATGAATGCAACCAACTTAACGCCACGAATATTTAGTGCAGCCAACTTAATGCATTATACTTAACGCGGCAAACCTTGCGCGTCAAACTTCAGGCTGCCAACTTCACATAACACTTTGAGGCGCCGCCGTCTATCGTGAATTGTCGAATTATCGAATTTTTTAATTGCTAACAGTTAATTGCTCAAATTTCAAAACGATGCGTCACTGTTGTTGTACTTGTGTTTGTTGCTATTGTTGTTCACTTTCTTTGACATATTTCATTGTTTCACTTAACCCAAGTGATTATTATGCGCCTGGGAACGTCGATATTTTTGACACAAATTGCTGTTACGTGTTAATATGTGCAAATTGTTTCAATTTCTTTTAACCATTTTTGCGGTTGGCGTCGTCGTTGTGGGTGTTTATTAATATTATCTGTAGCAATTAACGTATTAACATCATTTACTGGTTAGGGAAACATTTGCAGCTGGCAAACGTAGCGGATTTAAAAGTTGTTTATTTTTCAGTCTTGATAATTTCGTCATTATAAAACAATAAATTTTATGAGAAGTAAATGGAATTTGTATTTTTAATTTACATACACAAAAAAACACAGCTGAGTGCATAGTATGTATATAAAAAGCTGTTTTAACCAGTTAAGATCGCAGGTTCAGCGCACTTGGGGCACATTAGAAACGAGCTTTTCCTGTAAGAGACCTCTCAAGACCGCTGTTTAATTTATAGGTCATAGTCGGCGCAGGCCTTGAATGCGGCACCTCTTGAACAGACCTCAACATAAACCAGTTAACACTCTCCAAAATACTCATCTCGTGGCCGCACCTATGCGCTCCCAACTATGATGGTTGCCTTTCACCTAGTCATGTCTAGTGGGTATTTTGCATACTTAACCGCCGGCTAGAAATTGAAATTCGCTGGAGTCTGTTTGCCTAGCTGCTGTTAATTGTTTTGATAGCTATTTCTGGTACTCTGCGCCAGCTGGTACGCACTCAGGTGTCGGTGCCATCCCAAGAACACAATTAATAAAATACAACCAATGATGTTTTCGACTCGAAGATACCCTGAACCCTTTTACAACATCCACACATATTAAATACACAAAAACACAAACAAATATTTATACTGTTTTTGTTTTTGTCCGCTTTTAATGGGCTGAGGAAAAAGATATACACATATAAGTTTTGTTGACGTTTGAAACTGGTTTATAATTATGTTCCAGGAATATTTTGTGTGAAATTAGCATGAGCTACGAAATAAATTAATTGACTAATAATATCTATTAGCGCTTATTAAATTGCCTTTGCGCAACAACAAAAGTAAATGTCACCAATTAATTATGCCCAATGGAATTTTACTTAAAGTCAAATATTTTAACTAATATTTTAAATAATTGTTAACTGTATGGCTTAACTTAAACACACAACACTTCACTGATTTATGTTTTATTTGTTTCTATTTACAAATATTAGCCTTGGGATAAACAACACATGAGTTTAACTTTTTCTTAGCTACCAATTGAAGGGAAATGCCAACAAATTAACGATCTGTCTGCTACCGGGCCGTAAATAAACGATTGTTGCACAATCCGAATACCTATTGTTAAAATGCCAGAGGCCACAAACAATACCAGGCACAAACTTCTAGATATACGTTAAAACAAATGCACACCACAAGAAACCCTTTTGGATTATGATGATTTAAGGAACCTTTGAATAATTATTAAATATGTATTTGATATGCAATTTTGTCACACAGATTTCACAGATTATTTAAACTTTTTACGCTATATTGCAGTTGTTTGTTTATTCGATTTTTTTGTGCGATTCGCTTTAGGCCAACATCATTGCGCGTTGCGCGGTCAAAACCAACTGAAAACGGAAACCTAAAACCAAACGAGCCCGAAGCCCAGCTCGACACTTACAGCAAAGGCAAAATACAAAATAAAAACAAAAACAAATACACATGTTTGCTGCAAACGCAGCTTACAAAATAAAGCCTGCCGCGCTCCGCTCGCTCTCTACGGTCGCCTTTGTTGCCGTCGCAGTCGCCGCTGCTGCTGCTGCCGCTGCTGCTTCCGCCGGCTGCGCTGTTGGCGCCGCATTGATTGTAAATAGCCTAACAAATGCACTAAACTTAGCACGAGAGCTGGGTTTAATTAAGATCGACCCATCCGCATATAATGCACACTATGCCTGTGTACAATATATTCAAAATGAATTCCCAACACATTTTAAATCAATTCATTTGTTTTGTCAAATTAAAGCTCGAATTTCTATTAACATTTTAAGTCAATTCATAATATCAGATAATTTTGCAGTTTAAATTCAATAACTATATTCAAATATATTCATTGGTCATTTGTCAACTATGTCCTAAAGGTCAATGGGTTTGGTTAATTGCTGATTAAGAGTTAAGCATTATTAAAAAATGAATACAATTTTCATTTAATTTATTATTTAAATTCAATTGTATATTAATCCCTGCAAATGTAATAAAATATTTATTGAACTCATTAGTTAATTTTAAATAAATTCATACTTTAATTTAAACCATTTAAGTGAATAAATACATATTAAATATACATATTAAAATTAACCATGTTATGTAAATTTCTAAAAAAGGTTTCCATTAAGCGATCGACTTATTGAAAAACTTTACAAAACCATAAACCAAATTAAAACCTTTTATAAACAGAAAACTAGCTGTTGTATTGAAACCTAAAGAGTATTTGGAGTACTTCATTCTCTCAGCTTTAATAAACTTTGATTAAAGTTAATCAAAATCAACTGCAAAAATTCCATGTATGGACACTTGGCTATTGTAGGTGCATTAATGCATTTGCATAAATACATATATTTATCAATAAGTATGTACCACTGTGCTTTAAGCTTCTGAAATGATTTGCAGGTTGCTGTTATGTTCAACTACGAAAAGTACAAACATGCATACATACTACGTGTACTATGTATGTGTGTGCACATATACAGGTATCTATACGAATGGCAATATCTTTAAAGATAGAACAACAACAACAGACCGTAGGTATGAAATGGCCATACGGTTCATTCTATTTACCGGTGTAAGCAGTCAGAAACCGGTATCTAAAGTTATCCTATTTATACATGATATTAAAAATAAAATCAATCAGAGTTGTTTGCAGTGCATAAAGGAGCAGACACACACAAATGCATAAATGAACAAATGCGTTAAAGGAATTTTAATGAGCTCATATTTCGGAACCTACACTTTGATCACAGCACAGGAATTGAATAAATTAATAAAAGCAATGATTTTTAAATAGCAATGTTAAACTAAATTCTGCTCTATAAATTTTAACAAACTTCTGATTTTGGAGTTGCAGTCACCTGACTTTTGAGTTCTTTTTGGTTCATTTGAGCTGTGAGCCACTGTGCAATGTTGTTATTGTTACAAAGCAGTGCAGCTTTTGCTGTCGTCAAGCAGCGACAACAGAGATACATTGTATACACATTCGTAAATACATACATACATAATAATGCTGCCAGACTAAAGCAGACTTAGCGAGAATTTACACATGGGCAATTATTTAGAAATAAAACGTCATTTTAAGAATTGACAAAGAGACAGTGAATGCGAGAAATGGGAACCGGTTTGTTCAAATAAATCGCCAAATCAAACCAAAAGCGCGCACACATTACGAAATGGAACGCTGTCAACCGAAACCGAACGGTAATTGAAATTAAATTAAAAATTTTAAATACCCGCATTCCATTTGTGTATTTATTCTGGTAGTTATTAAGTAAGTCATTAGAACAATATGAAATACATATGTATGTATGTATATAAATATGGGCTGGGTGTTAGAAATTAAATAGCCGCAAACATAGTTATTTGCTTTAACGCGTAGTTGTTACAAAGTGAAGTAAAAGCTGTGATTTAGCTACCTAACTGAATAAGTGTCTCATTATTATCAAATTGGAAAGAAATCTATTGTAATTGGTCTCCGCGTTTCGTTTCCAATAAGTAGACTGTTTGAGTTAGTTAAAGCCGCTTTCGGATATGTCGTGTCAAACACACACACACACACACACACACATATATACGGAATACGCCTGCATTTCCGTTACAACGTGTCGGATCGCCATCAATTTCCGAACTCGCATGCAAACGAAGGTCATGGGAGACAACAACAACAACAAAAACATTGCTTACAATCTAATGTACTAACAATCCGAAATAAACGTTTTTTGATGCGGCGCACACGTGATGAGTGGAAGTGATTTATGTTTGCGTTAGTTACACAAGTTTCTAGTTGCGTTTTTAATTGCCGTTCACCAGACAACAACAACAGCACAACGAATATGATCAATTCTCTCACTGGACAATTAACGGAAATGCGAAATTTAAATAATTTAAAGCAACAGGCGATTATATAAGCGAAACACACACACGCAGTTTACTATTCCATTAGGTACTTTAAAAATTTTGGCATGACTTTCAGTTTGTGTTGGCTGAGCGCAATATACATATGCATAAATACATCTCTTTACGTACATCATGGGCATTTGTCGACTTATGTTTCTACGCAAGCGAGTCTCCGCCATTTTGTTTGCAGGTGCATTAATGTAAAAAACTTTGGAATATTTTATCCATTCGCTACTCTTGAACTCTGACGGCGCACTGAAACACCATATTCGAACTGTTCTTCGCTTGGAATCGTTGTCAATTTTAAATACAGACCAAAAATCGCATTAACGCGAACCAATAAAGTTTTTGTCTAATAAATTAGCTACAAACTGTTAATTGCACAAGCTAATACGAGCGCACATACATTTGCTCTGAGGAGAGTGTATGGTGACGTGGCTTGCCATACTGATGTTTTAGATAATTCATATTATTATCAAATATGTAAGTTATTAACATATTAACACAAAATGATTAAATACATACGTACGCCTAAAATACCGATCGGATTATTTTGTATTTGGCGCCATTTGCCTGCACACCCTGTGCTTGAAACAGCTGACAATGATATTTGCTTTTGCAGTGTGTACACACTTATCTTATAGGAATATTATCTTTTGAATCTCTGAAAGTGTGCACACACTGAGCCGATGGGAACACGATTCTTACCGCGTTTTTTACCAAAAATCCGTATTCAGCTTAACTTATTCATCCAACCCAGATATAAAACCAGCATGAGCACTGCCAATGGACAACCGACGCCGGCAAAGCGGGCAACGCCTTTAACGATTGGCACCCACAATGGCACCTTTCACTGCGACGAGGTTGTTGCCTGTTTTATGCTCAAACAACTGCCCGAATATGAAAATGCTGAAATCTTTCGCAGCCGTGACGATAAAGCCCTGCAGGAAAAGTGCGATATAATTGTGGACGTGGGTGGCGTCTTTGATCATGACAAGAAACGGTACGATCATCATCAGCTGTCCTTCAAGGAAACGTTCAGTTCGTTGCGCCCAGAGCTGAACGAGGATTTCGATATCAGGCAAGGCAAAACGCGTGATTATATATATAATTACTCATCCTCAACTTACCTTATCTATTTGCAGACTGAGTAGCGCAGGGCTAGTTTACTGCTTCTACGGCGAGCGTGTGATACAAAGCATCCTGCAACGTAAACGAAATGTGCAATTATCTGCGGAAAACCTTAAACTAGCCTTCCAGCAAATCTATCGCAACTTTATAAATGAATTGGATGCGATTGACAATGGCGTGCCCATGTTTGAGGGCGGCGAGCCGCGTTACAAGATATCGACGCATCTGTCGGCACGCATTGGCAAGCTGAATCCGTCTTGGCAGGACACGGATCAGGACACCGATCAACGCTTTCACGCGGCCATGGAAGTAGCTGGCAAGGAGCTGGTCGATAATGTACTCGAAGTCGCCTGCTCGTGGATAGCAGCACGTGAACATGTGCGTCTGGCACTGGAACAAGCGAAATCCGTGCATCCAAGCGGCGAGATACTCATCCTATCCACCTTCTGCCCGTGGAAGGTACACTTGGCCGAATTGGAGAAGGAGCTCAAGGTGGTGGGTGTGCCCAAAATGGTTATCTTCAACGATGGTTCCACCTGGCGTGTTGCAGGCGTGCCCGTTACACCAAGCAGCTTCTTGGGACGCAAGTTTCTCGCGACACCTTGGCGTGGTCTGCGCGATGAAGAGCTTTGCGGGGCGGCTGGCATTGAGGATCTAATCTTTGTGCATCACACCGGATTCATTGGTGGTGCCAAAACAAAAGAAGCAGCTCTTGCCATGGCCATTAAGAGCATAGAACGTGTGGAGGAATGAACTGCTATAGACAATATACAATAAATTAAGTCCCTTTGGAACCCAACAAATTTTATTTGTGTTTCTTGTTGATTTTTTAAAGAGTTGTACAAAAAAATGCCTAATCCATGCGCGTCTTCAGCGAGCGCTCCGTAATCTTGTCCTTTTCAATAATGTAGACGGTGGCGCCCCAGCCGCTCATTGCATCACGATCAAAGGCATTCATCATCGATTGGGCAATGACCTCGAAGAGTTGATCCGGCTCCAGATCCGGGCGCCACAGCGTCTCGCACATTCCATACAATTGCTCGGCACAGGTGCCAGCTACAACGAAGTCATCGGGCTCGTTGGGGCATCCGATGAGGTCCATGTTGCAGATGAAGGGCTTCATGGTCTTTGGATCCAAGCCTGCCACCACCGGCTCAATAAAGTACGGTCCGAAACGATGCTCGTACAGAAAACTGGACAACATGGCTGAGAACGGTTTGGGCGCCATCTCACGATTCTCCTTTGTCTCATATATATTTTTACGGAACATCAGTCGATCGCGCACCGTCAAGATGTCCGTTTGCAGTCCGGTCAGGCCCAGGAACATGCGCGGCGCAATGTGGAACACCTTCTTGAAGTCTGTGGAAATGGTTTGTGCCTGCACGCCAAATCGGTGATCTGTGGCAATGGCCACGCAATCCTTGCCCCGCATGGCAACCACGCAACCACCGTTATAGGCCAAAATAGACATATTTACTTAGCTTTTAGTCTTCGATAAAGAATTGGCGTCAATAAAACTTGCAAAATGCTAAACGCCGCTTCGAAGATGACTTTTTGTTTCTGCTCGTATGATCAGCCTTGCCAGACGGTTTTTTAGACAAATGTACTAAATTAAACTGCAAATTTAAGGCCGCACTTTTCAATATGGAACTGTTATCGAAATGACGTACATAACTTGAAAATATAAAAAAAAATGAATGGAGTTCTTTCAAATGTATTAACACCCTGTAGATACATTTGTCAGTTTAAAAGTCCGAAAACACCAAGAAAATTATATTTTGACTTTGTTCATAATTTAACTTTAGCCAGGTTAATTTTTTATGGTGCAACTGATTTATTTTTGATACTTGTTAACAAAAAACGTAGTTAATCAGACAACAATTGAAATCTTTTTCATGAATAGACAGAATAATCAATCAAAATATAGTTGAAATCTTTTTCATTAATCTTTAGAAACTCATGACGATTAAATAAATTTTAAATTTTACATGTGTTTGTTTCCAATTGGCACTATTTCAAAGTGCCAATTTCTGTTGTCATCGATAGACACAATTATCGACGGCTGTCATAACAATCGAGTAGCAATAGCAGACAGCAGCACGATGTCCTCTTAAAATTGTATCAAATTTTACATTATAAACGACACTAAATGTTTGAAGTGGCGATTGTTGTGCAAACTTTGTTCCATTGCTCGCGCCCCGTTCTATTCGAACCGAATCACAATTAAAAATAACGCAATAAGAACAGCAACAACGACCAGCGCAAAGCCGATAGGTAAGCCGACTGCAGCTTGCACAACAACAACGATAATATATAGGAAACTGAACGGTAAAAATTGCAAGTGCAACAGCAACAAATATCGTACATACACACACAGATTAACAACGCCAAAAAAATGGCTGAGGCAATGGTCGTGGAAGAGCGCTCGACGGTGCCGAAACGTTTTTTCTGTCACATGTGCAATGTGGAGATCAACATTCCGAACACCGACTACACTTGCCCACTGTGCTCGAACGGTTTTGTCGAAGAGTTGCCGGCTAATGCGCCCGAACTGTCCGCATCCACCAGCAACAGCAGCAGCAGTGCCACCAACCATGATACGGCCATTGCTGGGCCCAGCCTGGGCTCCAGCAGCAGTGCCGGCGGCAGTGGCCTTATCAACGTTGAATCGCTGCGAAACGACATCGTGTCATTGCTGAGCATGCGGAATGTGCCCAATTTGGAGATTACAATCGAACCGAACCGACACTGGCCAGGTGACACGCACCGGGGCGGCGCAGGCAGCGGCAACACCTTGGGCGGCCCGACAACTGGTGCTTCCAGCATTGCCGGTGGTCGCGTGCGACCAGCCAATTTGGATCGCTTAGACAATGTGCTTTTCGATTTTCTGCAGAGTTTGCCTTTGGCTGGTGCAACGGCTGAAATCGTAACGGGACCCGGCGGTGGCGGCGGCGTTGGCGTCGGCACTGGCAATTCCCATATGGTTTTAATGGGCAATCCGGGGGACTATGCTTGGGGACGTGAGGGCCTTGATACGATCGTAACACAGATGCTCAATCAAATGGACACATCCGGCCCGCCGCCCTTATCCAGGCAGCGCATCAACGAAATACCAAATGTGAAAATCAGCGCCGAGGAAGTGGAACGCAAAATGCAATGCTCCGTCTGCTGGGATGACTTTAAGCTGGATGAACCCGTTCGCAGGCTGCCTTGTTCGCATCTGTACCACGAGAACTGTATTGTGCCATGGCTGAATCTGCACAGCACCTGTCCCATCTGCCGAAAATCACTGGCCAACGATGATGAGAACGATGACGCCGACGTTGATGAAGACTATGTACTGCTCAACAGCCTTGTTAACGAGGGCGGTATTGGCCGCGGCAGCGTCGGCGGACGCAGTGGCGGCAACAGCATCAACAGCACTACCACAAGAGCTGCATCATCCACAAATCCATCTAGTCAAACGGCAGCCACTCAGTCGGAGCCAACAACAACAGCCACGCAGCGCAACAACGTGTTCACCTTTGACGATGACAATATGTATTTGGATTAATTAATGTAGCATGAGGGAAACGAGACGAGTGAATTAGATTGGTTCGATTCTGATTGGGATGAAAATGGTAAACCTGATATTCAAAATTAAAGCCCACGCAGCTCAAGCGATATTTAGCACACAAAATCTAAACAGTTGCATATATTTATAAAAATTTTCTTAACATAAAAAAATCATACACACGCTTGACTTTTGTTGTTGTTCAGAAAATGGGCTGGTAAACAAAAATTACAAATTTGTTGTTTTATACATTTTTATCAATAATATTTTGGCTCCTGCAATAATTGTTTGTAAACGATGTAATACGATTGCCGATTTTTATAGGACAATATACGAATTATGTATAAACAATTTCAATTATATTTATTGTACTAACAAAAAAAAACATTGTATTTGCGCTTTATTCTAAAATACAATAGTTGTTCATATTTAAAAATAAACATTAACTAGATACTAGTTAAAAAACTAATATTTATATACATATATAAAAAAAAGTCACCTAACGCTAATTGTGAAATTTATAAAAATCACATCAAATATTTAATAAAAACGATAAAGCAATTTGATTTTATTTTTTGCAGCTGCGCATAAAAAATATGAAGGGAAAATCTAAAAAAAAAATATGGGGCCAATCAGCTGTCGCCAAACGCAGCTGGGTGGCAACGCCATTGACTAAGTTTTGTATTGTTATTTATGCATGTGTTTGTTGTTGTTTTACAAAGGCGCAACTTTTAAGCCAAGCAAATTGTTTATAGCTGGCACAAGAATGCCATTGGCAACCGGAGTCGCTGCGTCATAACGGGACAAGAGCATGGCAACTGCAAGTAGTAGCAGCGAAATTGTTATTCTCACAGAAGTGGTAGGATACAGCATAAAGAAGAAAAGATAAATTTTATAAATAATTATCAAATAACCTTGCAGGTGCGCGAGCAATATGTACGTTACCTGGAGCGCCAGTTGCAGGAGAATGTGTGTGTCTGGGCAGGCACTTCCAGGAATCATCACAAGCCCACGGCCTGGGCGTGCATCGCGCACAGCGTGAAGGCACTGGAGACCCGTGCACTAAAAGCCTGCCAGGCTGCCCAGCTGTATCAGCGTGCGATGGTGAAGATGGTAACGTATACAACACACGCTGCGATCTCCAAACTAACCATTTTGCCATCTGCAGATAGCTGCCGTGCGGCGTAACACACAGGAATGCCGCTTGGCGGACGCGCTATTCGACCAAATGCAGTGTCAGCAAATCGTCGAAGATGCGGCATCAGCAAGCGCCAGTCCCAGAGACGTGTATACCCCACAGCGAAAGCTTGTTGATAGGGCAACGCAAACAACTACGAGTGTGTCGAGCGATGAGCTCAACGACAATTATACAAGCTACACGCTGGGCCAGAAAATCGATTTGTTTCAGTCGCAGCTGGCAGTGCTTGAAGGTAAAAAACAGTCGCCAATTGAGGCAGTCAATGGCAATCAGCGATCAGCAACACCGATGTCCAGCACAGAGGATGAAGTAGCACAGGAGCTGGCCAAGCTTTTTGACGATGAACCAACTGATCTTAGTGCGATATTTGGCATTGAAATTGACACTATGGGAGGCACAGACGAGCTAGTGACAGCTAGTACCTCAAAAGAACATAGGAAGCCACCGAAGACACTGGTATCGCCGGCAACGCCTTCCACCGTGCCGCAGAACAAACAATCCACAGATCTGCGTAACAGCCACTGGCCATGCGAGCTGTACGCACAGAGGCGACGTCTTAACGCATGCTTGGTGCGCTTGCTGGACGAGGATTGGCGCTGCGAGGAGGAGCTGAGGTACAAATTCCATATGCTCTTTGGCGAGGACAGTGACGATGAGTTTGCCACAAATATATCTAGTCCAAGCATCGATCTTGTCGATGAGGTGCTGCTGGCCAGCTGCATATTACGCATACGTCCCTGGATTGTGCGGCACTTGATGCGTCCGCTCCAGGAGGGTCTAATTGCCAATCGCTTCCTTTTCAAAAAGCTGGCCAAAATGCTTGCTAACGACATTGTCATGATCAATCCATATCCCAGCGAACACCAGATCAGCGAGGCCGTCGAGCACATGTTCTGCATCCAGCCCCGAGGAGTGCAAAGCGCGCTTGATTTGGAATCACTGCCGCCAGTGCTCATGGAAAGATGTGAGAGCTGAGCTTAAGCGCAAAGTCAATTTAATTAGGGAAACCTATGTTTCCGAGCTAGAACTTAAAATACATCTCTGAGGGTCAGAAATGTCTGTAGAGCTTATGTTTTTTTTAAATATGGTATTCGATTTTTGGATTAATACAGATTTATAGGTATTCAGTGTTCCTAGTTGAAAGTAGTTGATTCGGTTTGAAATTTATTATAAGCAATAAGAGTTTAAAATTCGAAGCCATAAATCTCACTAAAACGTTCGATTTAAGGCATATACTTTTAAAGAATTACGTTGCAATAGGCGACTACTTTTTTTTTTACTTTTAAGGTAATTATCTGAACTAAAAGTTTCCATTTAAATTATTATGTTAATAATTAAGGGAATATTGATAGCGTTAAAACACGTTCAAAGCTTAAATATCGCCTGAATTGGGCAAAAAATCCAATAACTGTAAATATCGGTTTGGGTTTGTTAAAATTAAGCCCGAAATAACACTAACAATTATTTATCATTTTGTTTGTTTAAATTATAATTAATTCAATGATTACAATAATTTTTCTTTCTGCACATCTCTGTTCAATTGGTTTTTATAATTATATAAATTTTAATATATTTAATAAACGATACATATAATATAGTTTTTGACGAAATTGCGGCTGCTGCTGCGACGGCGGCTGCGTTTACTTTTGTTGTTGTGGTTCTTGTTGTTGTTGTTGTTGTTACTCTTACGGCTGTGTATGTTGCTGTTGTTGCTGCTGTGTTTTTGATTGATAATGTGGTGCTGTTGTTCATGTTGTTCTTGTTGTTGTGGTTGGTATTGTGTTCCATTGGTTGTTGGCGTATTGCTGTTGTTACATAGTCTGCAGCAGCTACAACATGTTGTTATGGTTGTTTTTGCTGGTATTGTTGAGAGACACTACCTAGTATCGGGTATTTGATTTGTGTTTGCCGCCGCATTTGCATTTTGTTTGTATTTTTGTTGCTGCTGCTGCAGCTGCTGCTGTGAGCCCGTGGCAGTCTCTGCTGGCTGTGGCCGGCCGCGTCTCTCGATGCCAACCCGATCAGCTGCTATTGGCCTGCCGCCAGCAGCGGCAACACTTGCTGCTACTGCTGCTGCAGCTATCCCACCGCCAGCACCCACACCGCCAGGTCCACCTCCGCCGCCGCCTCCCACGCCACCTCCTGTTGCAGCTGTGCCGCTCGTTTGTGTTGTTGCTGTTGTGTTGTTGGCTTTTTTATTTTTGTAGCGATATTCATCGCACACAAAATCCTCCGGCGAGGTCTGTTGCATTTGATTCACCTGTCGTACCACAGCGCGCTGCTGCTGCTGCTGTTGTTGCTGCTGTTGCTGCTCATCAGCATTGTTGTTTAGCAGCGTTTCCTGTTCCTCTTGTTGCTGCTGCTGTTGCTGCTGGCTATCGCCGCCATTCAGCTCCTTATTTACATTATCACTCTTGACCAAACAATCGTCGTCCTCACTGGCCGCGTTCAAGTCCAGCTCCTCCGTGCAGAGTAGCGATAATAACAGCGACTGCACAAACATAGAGCTGTCCAGAAAAATGGATATTATTATATGGTACAATGTTATAATGTATAAAAGTATATATACCGATCGGCGCGTTTGCGCTCAACATCCGCCCATTCGGCATCCGTTAGCGTAGGCCGCATAAATTTGGCCAGCAAGTATTGCGATTGCGATGACTCGCCAGCTCCAACTTGGCCACCAGCTTGGCCAGCCATGACGCCAGTGTTGGTGCTGCCATTGGCCGTTGTTGAGCCACCGGTGCCGACGCTAATACCCAGGGCATTGCTGGTGCCAGTGCCGCTGCTAATGCAACTGTTGCCGACCGCCTGCAAGGATACAAACATTTAGGTTAGTTCTATCTATTTGGCGATTGTCTAAAAGTTTTGTGTGGCTACCTCTCTGGCGTTGAGTGTATTGGCGGCCAGGCTGCTCGACTGCGTCTGCTGATGGCTGCTGGTCGATGAGAAAGTCGCGCCCACCGGCCATTCGGAGGTGCGCAGATTGGGCGGTGCACTCACACCGCTGGCACTTATGCCACCGCTGCCAACTGCTCCGCTGCCGCCGCTGATCACCTCGGCCATGGTGGCATTCGAATTCGATGTTGAGACTATGGGGTGCGTGCGTCTTGGCAGCCGATCAATTTGGCGCGATGCCTAAAATAACGAAAGCGTTAAAATGAAAACATTCAAAAGTTTTTTTTTTCTCTTTGCAACTTTTCCTTATATACACAAGATAATAAAAACAAAAACAAATTCGCTGCTTACCGTCGCTTGCTGCCGATCCATTTGCATTTGCATCTGCAATTGTTGCAATTGCGATGTTGGTGGAACGCCACGTCTGACGCCGGACAGCTGTGAGAGCAGCTCCGCAATGGGATCGACAGATTCGCGGCCCGATGGCGACAGGGCCGACAGTCCGCTCGATGAGCTAAAGTGCATATTGGAACGACGCGTGCGCGGCCCGCCCAACGTGCGTCCGGGTATGCGGCGCACGCCACCGCCATGGCGTATGGCCGAGGGCTCGTCGTATTGTCTAAAGGTTAAGGCAACCAAAAAACAGAAAATAAATCAAATCCGTTTCTATTCAAATACCTGGTCTGTGCTACAAACAAAGCAATGCCTTTCAAAGTAAGAATCGACTATTGCCAACTTGTCACTTTGCCAAGGTTTTGAGTGTGAGGACTGGTGAATTATACGTATAAATTATAAGATTAATTAAATTACGATTTATGACCCTACTGTGCTTAAGGGAAATGGTGTCAATCCAATAATTTGTATATATAAAATCCGTTCATTATTATTATTCATACGTGTGGAAACTATTTTGTTTTAATGCTTGCTTCGTTTAAAACCGCTTAATACTAGCGACTAGCTGATATACTTAATCTAATCTAGTTTGATTTCCCGGTTTATCTAATCAACGTTTCATTTTTAACAAGAGGATATCACTATCATATCGTTGTGCGATGGTAAAATATAATAATTTAAATATTTTCCAATATTATAAAGGTTTTATTGTATATATATATTCCTGCTGATGATGACTATTTTAATTGATTTTGCCTGCTTCGTCTGTCTGTTATATTGCCTGTTTGTCTATATGTGTGTAAATCACAGTTCAGGAATATTTCACTCTATGGATATTTTGGATTTACGTTTCATGAAGATCGGACAATTGTCAGTGATGTTATTTAGGTTTGCATATTTCATACAGCAGGGCTGAATAATAAATGCTTTACATTGAACTGATAGAGGGTATCTCCTAGTCGGTCACTTCCGACTAGAATAATCTTGTTTGTAAATTAAAAATAATAAATTAAATAATTTTGTTTTAGATTAAGGATATCAAAAAGGATATTAACTCTCGTGGTCCTTGCCGATGCTCCAATGTTAGATGACCAGCAAAATCATCTGTGACTAGATTCGGCTCCCCGCCCGGCAATCCGGCACAAACGGGACAGACCACTTCCAAACTGGTCTCCGTATGCTCAGCGGAGACGTGCTCCAACAGAGTGGCATCACTGAAGCCCATTTTTTTGCAATAAGGACACGTAAATGATTGCGGCTGATCCGTTGTTAGCATCTCACCGCTAAAATATAACTCAATATCGGAACGGGTGAGTATGCATTGCATCGGATGCTCAACCAGATGGCGAGTGGATGTGACGCCATCCTCATAGCAATCGGCGCACAGATCATAATCATAGCAGATCAAACACTTATAGCGACGTCCAGTGAAGTTACTTTTTAGACAAGAATCGCAGCTCACACCTAAATGGCAGTTTAATATTGTAAACAAATATAAAGAAATGCATGATTAAAATTTAAGATATTCACATACCTTCATGACGACTCATTATTTAGCAGCAGCAGAGCAGCGGCAGAGTCACCAGCAGCAGCAGCGACGTCTTCACCTCCACTCGATAGGCGCCGTTACCTTTGAGGTGCACTCTACCGTTGACGAGGCTGCCCGAGATTTCGAATTATATTTTATTTCAATGAATCTGCGTATGAGCTTTCAGTACTTTTTCGTGATTTTTTTTTCTTTTTCGCTAGTATGTTTTGTCTTGGAGATTCCTATGTACACAAGGGCAGAATGCAAAGGAGCTGCAAGACGAAATGGGAAAAATAGGTTGTCAGTCACCGAATGTAAACAGATGACAACAAAGGAAAAACGGCGAAATTAAGTAACAAGCCTAACACGCAAACACTTATACACACAAACAATTTTATATACATATATATTCACAAACGCAGCCCGCCCTCGCAGATGCAACGCTTTTTTCTTTCTTTTTATTTTTGTATTTTGTGTCTTCTTTCTGATATTCTTTTTTGCCTTTCTTTTGCACAGCGCACTGAAGACGATTACGGTTCTTTCGCTTTGGTGTTACCTTTCGCGTTTGTCGTCCGAAAATGAAATGAATAGAAACAGGCAAAAGGTATAAATCGCACACACTTTTTCCCCCCTCTTACGTCTTGCATTGGCAGCACGCACTACCACAAGCTTGAGAGCAATGAAATTTTTCAATACAATAGCGAAATTGAAGGCAAACGGGCAGTGTACTCAGAAAAGCCATAAACACAGTGCACAATAATATTTAGGTACTACATATATTTATATAAATATATTATGTATTTTAACCATGCACAGTAAACATTTATTTTTAACTTTTTCGTTTCGCGAAAATTTTCAACTCATTCGACCCGTCCGTCGTCGTCGTCGTGTGCTTTTGTGTTCGCCCCCCTTTCCAACACCTCCTGCTGTGTGCCGAGTGCTGCCACATTTGCCAAAAACGTAGTGCAATGGCCAATCGTAAATGCGCCAAGTCACAGCGGATGAAATTTTGCAGAATGTATAAACAATTTGTTTATAAACAATTTGCACACCTTTATTTTTTTCCCCCTTTAATTTCTGCAATATGTACTATCGAACCAGCTTTTCATTTTGGCGTTGCCATATTAAGGCAAACGTGTGGCAGCACCCAATCGAACTGCATGAGCTTTTCGCAATGGCTTGTCACACCGTACAATACTGAGCATTTGATTAGAAACTGTGCTTTCAAAGCGCATGACCCAACAAGCTGATTGGCAGCTGATGAACACACTTCAGCTATTGGGATGACTTGCAGTGTTGTCTTTTACGATATTTTGCAATTACGACGGGGAGGCGATTAAGATTTGATTATTAATTGCATTGTAGGTAAATCTGCAGTTGTCCAGATGTCAAGAATTGTTAGTTTTTTTTTTTGGTCAGCTGCACCTTGTTAAATAACCATGACATTTACAAGCTAGCCAAGACGCACATGCAGGCTGCTTTATATTTAATTTTTTTGATTGCCGTTTGTTATGGGAAATAATTTTTAATTATATATGACACTATTTTTAAGCTTTTTGCGTTTTCCGAATTTAACGACGCGGTATTATGGTACATTCATCTTTATACATGTGTACTTTTATATGTGTGTGTATGTATAATATATCAAGCTACGCAATTGAAAATGGTTTCAGCTGAAATCTTTGTTCACCGCGAAATTTCATTGTGCCCAAATAAAAATAAGTTGCTTTGTCGCTCTAAGATTTTTTTCTTTTTGTTATTCCTATTGCACTTTGTGTGGTAAATTCGCATTACATACTGACGCATGAAAGTATATGTATATATGCATGTATGTATGTATTTTCTTTTACACGTTCCCTTTTCTTTTCATTGGCTATTGCGCTAGCACATTTTTAACACAAATTTGATGTGGCACGTACATGTGATTTATTGTGCTGTAACATTGACTAATTATTTATTATTTACTATTTAAATAAAACACTAGCACACAAATTAATATATAATTGAAACGAAAATAAGTTATATCGAGTTGAAAGCTTTCCCCGACTGCAGCTGCAGTGCGACCAGATGTGGTGAAATAAAAAAATACTAAAACAGCTACCCATTCAAAGCATCACGCCGAGGCTCATATACTACATACATATCTGTTTCCCCATCCCTGCGTATTTTACAAATGCCGCTTAGTTTTCTTACATTTATTTAGCTTTTACATTTATGGCTCAATCTTCTAGTTTTTCCGGCGGCGGTCCGCAAGGTTGCAGCATGCGCTCCATTAGATTAAAACGCACACGCGCCTTTGACTCGTTCTCGGCGATCGCAAAATAATTCAGCATATCGTAATGCCCCATATAGCTGGCGAGTGAGTCGCGGTGTTGATTGGTCAGCCACTCGAATTTGGTTGTATCCGCATGTCCGGTGCCAATGTATTTACTTTGTAAATGCTCCAACTGACTATGTATGTTATAACGTTCGCCCATGTTGTAAAATAACTTATGTTTGTTTGTATGAAGAGTATCAAACACAGCGTTTGTTTTTAGTGGTGTTTAGCAGAGTTGTATTGAAGCGTACTGAACAAGTTCGATTGAACTACTTACTGAAATGAACGAACGAGCTAAGTCCCGGCCTTTTGTTCATCGGTTATTGAATTATTTGTTAATAAAAACATTAACAAATGCACTTAACTATACATATAAAACGGCGTTGTCCTTTATGTTGCCATGCTTATACATCAAGTGCAAGTTATTTATATATATCAAATTTAATAAAATTAAATCAACATTTGAGCTGTATAGATTGTGATCCCACGCAATAATTTAAAATGAAATGCGAAAATTTCTAAATTTCGGCCAGAATATAATAAAATAAAAGCTGATGTCTTCTTTACGGAAAATTTAACATTCTCTATTAAATAGGTCGCTTGACACTCTATCATTAAATTGATCTACCAAACTCACTGCTTCAAAAAAAATGATGTATTATTCGTTTGAACTGAACGTCAAAGTGAACCTACTGTTAACGAGTTAAGCTTCTGTAAAGGCACTGTAAACAAACAAAATGTGCGGGAGAACTTGTTTGTAAGTAATTTGTTTAAATTTGATAAACTAATTTTAATAACTTAATGTTTAATTTATAGAACTCTTGATCCTGATCAGGTGCTGTGCGCATGCAAGTACCCCAACAGCAGCAATGTCAAAGCTGAGAAAGACGTCAAAGAAGAATATGCTACACCCGAATGGCGCGCAGAGTTCAATTTGGGACGTCGTTATCAGGCCTCCTATAATATAGCACCAACAGATATAACACCCGTTATGTAGGTTTTTATAAGCTGAGATTATGTTCAAAGCAAAACTAAGCCAAATGTACGATTTCGCCCATTAGTGTCTCTGCGGCACATTTCACCGATGCTGAAGATCAGCAAAGCGCACGGATTGTAATGCCCATGATGTGGGGCATGATACCTGGCTGGGTTCGGGGCGACTACCGCAAGCACGGACTCACCACAAATAATTGTCGCCTGGAGCGTCTGTTGAACTCCAAATTGTATAGTGGACCTTTCCAGCGTGGCCAGCGCTGTGTTGTCGTCTGTGAGGGCTTCTACGAATGGCAGACCACGAAACCGGCCAAGCCATCAGAGCGTGAAGCCTATTTGGTCTATGTGCCGCAGGAGCACGACGTTAAGATCTATGACAAGAGCACCTGGTCGCCAGCGAATGTTAAGCTACTCCGTATGGCTGGTCTGTTCGATGTGTGGGTGGACGAGAGCGGCGACAAGATGTACAGCTACAGCATCATCACCTTTGAGTCCAGTGAAATAATGTCATGGATGCACTATCGCATGCCGGCGATACTTGAAACGGAGCAGCAAATGAATGTGCGTACGCAACTGGCATTAATTGATTAATTTAAATTTTTTACACAGGATTGGCTGGATTTCAAGCATGTGAGCGACTCGCAAGCTTTGGATGCGCTGCGTCCAGCTACGGCCTTGCAATGGCATCGTGTCACGAAGATGGTTAATAATTCGCGCAACAAAAGCGACGAATGCAATAAGCCAATGGAACTGGCGGCCAAGCCCGAAAAGCCCAAAGGTATGTTGGCCTGGCTAAGTGGGCTAACAAAGTCCAAGTCAAGTGGGGCGAAGCAGCAGCAGCAACTGCCAAATGCAAATGAAGATACCCTCAAACGCAGTTCAACTTCACCGTCTACTGAAAGCGCTGCCAAGCGGCCATGCTCTGATGTAAACAATGTCGATCTCGAAGAGCGCACCGAAAATAAGATTAAAACAGAGGCAACAGAGAGTTAACTCTGCACTACTAGGGTAAATCTCAGCTCTTCTGTGCACTCAGAAAAATTATTGCTTTCACTTCAAATTTAGAGTTAACCATTTTGTTTGTATAGTATTTAAAATTTATTTGCATTAAAAACCAAAAGTTTTGTTCTCATTACCCAATTCTATGATATAAGTATGTATATAGCGTTGTTTTGCTTCTTTTTTTTGTTGCTTAATTACAAAGGCTTAGCTTATAAAAATTGATTTAAATTTGTTTCTTGTAGTTTGCGTCTGTTTTTGCCATACGCTTTATTTACTAATATTTGTAAAGTTAAAACTATGAATGTTGTATGGAAATATGCATGTAATACGTAAATTTGTAGCTGTCAATGTTATTTGAGCTGCGACTGTTGACAAAACCTTTAAAGTTAAGCTTGCAGTTTTCACATTTGTCGAAAAAATAAAACACAAAATTAAGCAATAATTGTTTTCAGTATTTGCACTTGAACTGCTTTTTCCGCATGCATAAAAAAAGTGCAAAAACTGAGCAACAGGAAAAAAATTGGTGTCAATGTTGAAGTGCAGTGTGCAAACGGTAGAGGGCGGGTTAGAGAGCACGCGGGCAATGTTTATTGTATGTGAGTGTGCGTGTGTTCGTTCAAGTGCTTACAATTAGAATTGTTGTTTATTAGTCTAGGAATTACACATGTAAGTATTTAATTATGTATGCACTTATAAAAGTTGTGATCTTTTGTTCGTTGATGAACTTCGCAATTTGCATAATGAGTGTGGGTGATTTACAGCTATTTCAAATACTTTTGCACTGCTTGGCAGAGGCACAGACAGAGGTGGTGTCCCTATGTGTGTTGAGTTTCTATGTGTGTAAATGTGCGGATTGACGGCTTTTGTGTGCATGTGTGTGGACGCGAGCTACGATATCGATATCGAGAGCGTGTACGGTACGTGACTACCGTTATGTACTTAAGTGCCTATTTACGAGATTACAAATTATAATTGTTTTTTTTTATATATTTTGTTCTTGCTTTATATCTGACTTGGCGTACACATATGTCAGGTATATGTGTGTGTATGCTGGCTAAAATATTTCAACAATTTTAGCAGAAAATGTTTCTTTTATAGATTGCACTTGAGAAATAATTCAAAACTGAGTTGTGTTCTAGCGTGTGGAAGATGAGCGCGTGTCACGAGTCAATGCGAAGAGTACAGAGCTTGGAAAGTTGTACAAAACACTTAAATCCACTTTGATTACTCTTTAAAGTATTTTAAAAACATCATTTTTAATAAAGCCTACAATCAAAAGGTGTTAAAAAACATAGGTCTTTTAAATATTTTTTATATACCTTTTTACGTGTTTATTTAAATGAAGATTAGTGTAATTTAGTAGAGCTCGGAAGAACTCTTGTATTGCATTTAAAGCACAATCATAAAATGGGGTTAGCGTCGTGCTCAACACGCCCACACGCGCTCATCTCTAACAAAGCTAAGAGTGAGTGGAGGGAGTAGAGGGAGAGAGAGAGAGAGGGGGTAAATGTAAGAGCGGCTGCAGTTGCAATTACTCGAATTGCGTGCTGAACATATTTATATTCAGATCCTCGAAGGTGGTCGTGCCACTGTGGTCGAGCATTTGCAGCATCTCAGAGAACTCCTGACCCTGCGGCTGCTGGGCGCCCGCGACAACGGCGGCGCCCGGATGCGCATGCGCGTGCGGATGTGGATGATGCGCATGCGGATGCGGATGTGGGTGCGGATGCGCCGGATGTGTAGCGCTCGCATTTTGCCAATCCCATGCTGCTGCCGTCGGCGCCGCTTGATATGCGGCAGCCTGTTGCTGTTGCCGTTGTTGTTGTTGCTGCTGCTGTTGCTGCTGCTGCTGCTGGCCATTGCCGGCGCTGAGCTGCGTGTAGGTGGGTCCGCTGGGCGAGCGTGCGGGGCTGCTCTGCTGGTACGCTGGATAGGCCTCGGTGGCCGTCGGCTGCGGCTGCTGGCCGGGCATTGGTCTTGCGCCCCACGCGTTCGGCGTGGGCGAGGTGCCCGACTTGGGTATCTTGGCCAGCGGCGAGGGACCCCCGCCCGTCGAGGCGCCGTACGGCGAATGCGTGGTGTCGTAGCTGTAGCCAACGGGCGACGCCGGACGTGGTGGCGGCGGAGGAGCCTGCATGTGCATCTGATAGATTCCAGCATCGCCGCCAGTCGGCGTAATCTCGCGACGCGGCGGCTGCAGCGTATAATCCACGCCCGGCGCCTGCACATAGACGTGCTGTTGCTCCGCCTGCTGCTGCTGTTGTTGCTGCTGCTGCTGTTCGGGCGTGCCGCCGTGCAGCGTCTTGCCGGAGCTGTTCGTGCACACAATGTACTCCACCTCGTCCGTGTAGGGATTGAGGAAGGCGTAGGCCTGCGTGCGCAGCCAAACAAACTCCGAGCTCTTGGCGCGTGCGCGATATAAAAGCGAGAACATTTGTCCCTTTTGCTTGAGCACCTGATCGAAGCTCTCCTTCATGTGACTTTGATCCTCCGGATGAAAGAAGTCATAGCAGATTTTGCCCAGCAGCTCGGTGGGCGTATAGCCCAGAATGTGCATCACCCGCTGATCGACAAACGTGAATTTGCCATCGAGGGCGTGTCGTGTGATGAACTCGCTCTGATTGTTGCTGCCCGTCATGTCGTTGGCTGCCGTGGAGGTGACCTGCAGGCGGCCGATGGCCACCAGGCAGCAATGGGAGGCCATGTCGTCGACATCGCGATCCATGTGCACGTTGGGAAACATGTCCGTGGGTGGCCAGTTCTTGATATAGCCAGTGCAATGCACCACGGCATAGTTGGAGCCATCGCGGGAGGGACCCAGCGAGTTGCGCTGCTTGAGACGATTCAAATGGCCGGATACCATGGCATCTGGATTAACGTTGCCGACGCGCATGCGACAGATGAAGCCACGTCGAGCGCCCATGCTGAGGCGCATGCTCGACTGATGGCCCTCCTTCTTGACCGTGCCCGACTTCAAGTCGAGAATGCGACCCGCGTTTT
Organism: Drosophila lacertosa; assembly: GCA_004143845.1. Classification (NCBI taxonomy): domain Eukaryota; kingdom Metazoa; phylum Arthropoda; class Insecta; order Diptera; family Drosophilidae; genus Drosophila; species Drosophila lacertosa. The sequence goes on along the minus strand of SCDZ01000213.1, from coordinate 58,976 downwards.
GCGACTCTTGCGTGGAGAGCTGTTCCCGGATCTTGTCCCTGTCATCCGGATGGATGTGCTCGTACAAACTGGTGCCATACCAATCGCTTTGCGTATAGTTCAGCACCGGAGTCACCGAGTCAGACACATAGATCACGCGGCCAGTATCGCAGGAGACGACAAATAGGAAGCCATCGGCAGCCTCCAGAATCAAGTGCTTCAGTTCCTGATCGGTGAGAAAGGAGGGCTTATAGGTGCCGTCGCTGCTGGTGTTGCCGGTGCCACGCAGAGCCTTCATGTGGGCCACGGCCATGCGCAATATGGTCAGTTTGTCGGGCTTGCGGGCCAAGGCGCTGCAGGTGGGCACCATATCTGAGAGTTCCGTTATATAGGCGGTCATTTTGTTGCGACGTCGTCGTTCGATTTCACAATGATTCTCGCGGCTGGCGAAGCGCTCCTTGTCCTGTATGTTGGCATCATCCATGATCCGAATACTTAATTAGCACTCTTTCACTCGATATGTGTGCGCGCCCGCGTTTGTGTCTCGGTGTGTGTGTGTGTGTGTGTCTCGGTGTATTTATGAGTACTTCTCTTAAGTTTGCTTTGCTCTGCTGTTCGCTTTCTTTATTTGGGTCGCTTTGCCGCGACGGCCCAGCGCACTGTTCTGAAAAATGATTCGTGAGTTGAGGGAGGGTTTTAGTATTTTGTCTACGTTTGCCACTGTCGATGAATGTGTATGTGTGTTGGTGTGTCTACACTGTGTACAAGTGTGTATGGCCAAAGTTTTTGGGAAACACACTCAAGCACATATACAAACTGATTTTACATTGTAAATTAACACTTTGTAAGCTTGCTTGTTATTGTAACACATTTATGCGCTATTTTTTAATGATTATTTTAAACAATTTTATGGTAAATTACCAAATTTTTCTTCCACGAATTGCACACACACGATAAAATCTGAAACTGTTTACTGTGTAGAGTGTAACCGTGGCAGACATAAAATACCTAAATTTTTCAATGCACATATCGATAGCTGTGCAAGGCGATAGTTGCCACAGTGTCTGTGGCTGGCAACTCTGCAGCGCTGCCATGCCGGCCAATGCGATACATCGCCGCAAAGTAATCGATTCCGTTAAATTTAAAAATTCAAATTAATTTATATGTTCTTGTTTAGTATTTAATGGTATTACAGCATTGCATTGTCTTAAATATATAATATATAATTTTATAAATACATTTACATTTCTTTTTATTCATAACTAGGCATTCTTCAATTTCTTTCTGTCAAGAAAAAGTAAGTTTTTTTAAAAATTAAAATTAATTATCAGTAGTGGCAATAACATATGTGTCTCTTTTCTTTTCCGCTGACATTCGACTCGCATTTTCCATTCTTATAACAAAAATAGTTAAGCAGCTTGCGCTACATTTAGCATATTCCTTTGTTTTTCTTTTCAATATATTTTGTTTTAATACAATCTTAGGTAAAGTTTATATTTGTTCTGGTTTGTTGTCTGTGTTTTGTGTGTTAATTTATTATTGGCAATTCTCTAACTGCATGACTCCATTGTCTTAATTCATTTCATTCAATATTCTTCAATATATTTGTATCAAGCAAAGTCTTTTGTTCTATGTAGGTTTTTTGTTTAAAACTGTGCACTACACTTAGTGGTAGTTATTATAAAATGCGTCTCTTTAAAATTGCTTAGCGTGCGTAGTTTATTTTCAATTTAATAATATATATTTTTCTTTTTTTTCTTCGAATGAAATCGTCTTCTGTGTGAAACTTCAGCGTAATTCGTTGACTAGAAATTAACTTAAGTACTTAAAATAAACTTAAATATGATATTGTTTTAATTACTCTTCAATTTTTTTATGTCTTTTTTGGTGCAAAATTAATTAGCTGAACAACATATTTCTTAACATTTTGTGCTTAAAATAGTTATTTGTTTTTCTTTTGGTGTTCTTTTTTTGTTTGTGTGTATTATTTTTTTTTGTTTTGTGTATAGTCAAGCATTTAATTTATATAGTTTTTAGATTGACGGCAGAGTTTTGGTTTTTCTATAAACTATGTGCATTAAATTTAGTTGCTGCAAGCTTAAACAAAATTTCTCATATATATATTCCTCCTTAACAATTTCATACTACAATCCAAAATATTTAGCACCAAAATGATTAAAATAGGCCAAATAAAACCTATATATAATAGATAATTTTAAGTTAATTTTTTGTTTCATTTTTTTTTGCACAGGATTTTTGATAATTTTGACTGTTTCGAAAGAAAAACTACGAAAATTTGCAACAACTTTTGTTCAATGTTATATAAAATAATGAGCTATACAAAAATACTTTGGTTTTTAAAGATAAATATATATAACATGTTTATATATCGCAATGAATTCTTTGAAAAAAATTAAATATATTGATTTATATTTAAATCAATAGTTGAAAAATCAAAATTAAACAAATCTTTTGGCTTGTCGCCGCAGCACTTAGCATTAAAATCACAAAAAATTAAATATGTAAATCTATTAAACATTTGTAGAGCTAAAGTTAAGCATAAATAAAGTCATAGTTTTGTTTTCTCTTTATAGAGCGTACAACTAGTTATTCATATTTTAAAATGTTTTTCTCTCTTATTAGTTGCAAAAATATTGATATCAGTTAATTTTTTCAGGTTGCCTTTTCTTTCTATCAAAACTAGTTGCTAATACAGGGCAGTTAATTTTTTAAAATATTCATTGTGATGATTTTTTTTGCGCTTATTACAAATCTCATGCTAAATTAATATAATTATTCAGTTTGCTTAATTCGATTGCGAGTTGAAAGTTAGGAAACTGCTGCGTCTTTTGAAGAAAATGCTTTGGGCTTTCAGTGTGTGTGTGTTTGTGTGTGTGCTAATAGACATGGGTTCTGCTTTTCTTTTCTTTTCGTTCAGTGCTTTTTGGGTTACTGCTGCTTTGGCTGCCTACGTGGTGTAGGTGCGTATTACGTCGCGTATGACCGCCCGGCATAACGGACACTGGCCGCCGCCGGCGCCGCGCCACTGTTCGATGGCGCAGTCGTAGCACATGCACATGTGCCCGCACATGTAGAGCACAGAATCAATGGGATTCTCGTAGCAGATGGTGCATTCTGCGCTGGAATCGGTGCTCTGTTGGTCGCTGAGGCTGTCCTTCCACTTGGTGCCATTCAATGTGCTGTTGCTTTGCGCAATAGGCTGCAATAGAAAAGAATTAAAAACCAATTAATATCGTGTAATAAGGATTTTAAAATATCCCTCAATTGAATTGTAATAATTTCCCTCCAATAACTAACTAAAGCAGACAACTTCACAGGGAAATATTTGTAAGGCGTTGCCAGATAGGTCAGGCATTTAATCTTTCTAGTTATTTTAATTTCCCCAGACTTGAACTCACCTCAATATATTGCTGACTGCTGGTGGTGCTGATCAAGGTGCCGCTGGAGCAGGCACCGGCCAAGATGCCGCTGCTGGTGACCGTGGCCGCCGCATTGGCCACCTGTCGGCCCGCCAGCTGGCCGTTGAGATCGTGCGAGCTGTTGGCGGGCGGCAGATTGACGACGAGAACAGTACCGCCGCCATTTGGCTGGATCTGGAGGATGTCACCGTTGGAGGGCATGCTGATCATGCGGCTGCCATTGCCGCCGGCCGAGGCCAAGCTGCCGCTAGACTGTGCCACATTAAGCTGCACCTTCGAGCTGCCCAGCAGGTGGCCAGCGTTCAGGCTGCTCAGCGACTCCGTCATGGGCAGCATGCGCGAACCGGACGCAGTTGAGGCAGCGGCGGCGGCAGCAGCAGCGGCGGCAGCTGTCAGCTGCGGCTGGGAGGGATAGGCGACCATGTTGGGCAGCTGCTGGCGGAACATGCGCAGCGACTGCGTCGAGCCGTAGACATCGAGGAAGGCCCACAGCTGCAGCGACTGATCCACGTGCATGACGACAACGGCGGGGCCGTTGTTCTTGCTGATGCTCACCTCGCCGTTGGGCGCCACAAAGAAGGCGATCTCGTCGCCGCGCTGCGGCGCCGCAGCAATGTCCTTGCTGACCACCCAGTACTCGGGTCGATCCAGCAGAAAGTCCGAATCGTTGGGCAAGTCGTTGGGCTGCAGCACCGCCGGATTGCACGAGGTGAGTCCGAGCGCCAGAGCGCCCACATACATCTGCTCCGTTTTGAGCACCTGCACGATCAGCTTCTCGCCGATGCGTATGGGCCGCGCCGTAAACACGTAGCCCTGACAGAAGTCAGACTCGGTGCGTGAGGCGACGAAGCGATCGTGAGAGAGTCGCACATTGCGTCCCTTGGTGATGTGGAACGGCACGGGTATCAGCCGACCGTTGGCATTGTACCGCAGCGGCGGCAGTCCATTCGCCAGATCGTGCTCAACGATGCCGGCGGGCGTGCCCGCCAAGTGCAGCGATTGCAGCGACGGCATCACATGGCGTTCCAGCTCGTGGTCGGCTAGAATGGCGCTGCCGCCGCCGGGCAGCGAGCGACGCGATTGCTGCAGCGGATGATGAGATGAGAGCTGCTGTTGCTGCTGTTGTTGCTGGGGCAGCTGTTGCTGCTGTGGCAGGATTTGCTGTTGTTGCTGCTGCTGCTGCAGTTGCTGCTGTTGCTGGTACATGTAAATGCGTGCATCGAGAAACTCAATGCCGGAGCAATTGCCGTAAATGTCGATCACAGTCCAGAGCAGGCCGCGCGTATCGATGCCCGACAGGATGACGCCCTTCTCCTCGTTGTTGATGCCGTAGATGACGTCGCCGGCATTGTTCACGTAATAATATAAAATGTTGTCCTTCTCGCAGTATTGCTCGTGCAGCGCTTTGGCCCAGAAGCCGGGCCGATTGGTCAGATCGGGACAGGCGTATTTGGGCAGTGCGCCCTCGAGCGTTGCCGGATCGTTGCTGGTGAAACCAAAGCGTATGCCGCCATTCCAGTTATTCGAGATCTCCGCAAACTTAACGCAAATGCGCTCGTTAATCCGCACCGGACGTGCCGAGAATGTGATCGCCCGGCAGAAGCTCTCGAAGCGACGGGCCAGCGTCCCGTCCCGCGATAGGCGAATGTTGTCGCCGTGCACCGTGTGGAATTGCAGGGGCGGCAGATTGTTCGGACCCGGACAGGAGGAGGGCGAACGGCGAACTGTAAGCACAAAAGAAAGACAAAGATAAGAATAAGTAAAAGCTTAATGGGTGTAAAGGTAAGTTAAGCGAGCTTAAAGCTGCTTAAAGCTTGCTTTAATCCAGCTGTAAATGAAAGCTTTAGGGGTGTAAAACGGGAGAGAGAGAGAGCGAAAGCGAATCGAGTTTTATGTGAGACAAAAGTTCAAACTTAATTATATGATTTAAAAAAATAACAAAGCTTGAATTAATCCTGAAGTAAAGCTTAAAGCTTTGGTAAGCTTAATTTGCTTAAAGCTGTGTAATAAAAGCTTTGTAAGTACTGAGAAAAAAGAAAAGTTTAAGTTTCCAGTGTGAACATACTAAGAATAATATTTTAAGCTATGCTTAAAGCGTTTGTTATTTATTTCTTGTGCTAAATAACAATATCTTACATTGTGAGTTCGTTTGAAACCAGGAAACGCTTCAAATACCTTTTCTATGGAACTCTATGCACTTTTACACTTGAATTCTTCCCGGAATTTCGTAAGGCAACAGCTGCCAAACAGTTTTTTATCGCCTGTTGATCGAAAAAAATATTCGAAATTTGTCAATCGAAAAAAAATGAAATAAATGTATTAAAAAAAAAAGAGTTCAATAATCTCGCCCCCACATCAAAGTCACGTGCGATGCGGCGGGAAGCTAGCATTAGGGGTACTCCGCCAAAGGGGTTAATGGCATTTTGGTAGGGGGGCTACTGTCAAGAGTTTGTAATATGAGAACTAGCACATGGCTTAGGAATCCGTACGCTTCGTTGGATAACTCAAGTGTGTGTGTGAGTGTGTGTGCAGTCAAATGTGAATGTTTGAAGTCTACCTGCGTGAAAAACTATTTCCTTTAACGGTGTGTAACTCAAGACTGCAGCTGGAAACTGTAACCGATGTTAGGCAAGCAGCGTTGCCAGATCGCATTTTGGTGTTAGCTCAAATAACTTGAAGATTGAATCAAACAATTAAATTAGCTGTAATTCAAGACAGATCTTCTTTCAACTAAAGATGGTAACTAAAAGTAAAAATTGTTGCACAATAAGATTGCCTTAGAGTTATAATAAATTATAAAAGCGAGTTTATGATACGGATAAGAAGTTCCAGACTTTAGGTTTATATCAGAGAAAACCTCACTGATAAATAGCTTAACCTAAAGATGTTTCATCATAGATGTTAATGTTAAGACACTTAATCTTGAAGTGGTTTTAAATAATTTGGATAGTAAAAAAAAAACAAAACTTTACCGTATGTTAAAGGTAAATAAACTAACGTGAACACAAGTCTATTAAACTAAAGAGCTTTTAATTATTTGTGCTGTGTTTATGCGAATAACTTGAAGACCTTATTATAACAATTATTGCACCTTGAGGACCCTTGAGTGGAACAGCAGCTGGCTGACAATTACCACACGGCAAGACCAAAAGCCGAAAGGCAGCTCAACGATAAATAATTACGTTTAGGTATTGGGCATTGGCGACAGGTTTCTGGCTTTGGGGCATATGGAATGCTGCGGCATGCCACAGCAACAGTTGCAGTTGCAACGATGTCCAAGCAAAATGAGATGCGACGGATCAAAGCAGCAACTGCGACAGCAGGCTTGATTACCATGTTGATATGCGGCGCGTGGCAGCGTCTCAGGAATGGGTCACAAACACACACACACACACAGACAGATACACAGATACACACGCACAACAGGCGGTCAGAGCGAGCGTCTTGTAAGGATCCTTTTGTGTATTATTTGATCAGGCGGCATGTGGCAGCTGCCCGTGCGCCAAGGCAGCTGCACTGCGACCGAGACAGGTAAAACAACCCCCGTCTAGCTAAGGGTAGCAATACACACACACACACAGATACAGCGATCAACAGGGGTTGCAAGAACGGCAGATGTTCGAATTTCGAATAGTGCTTTAAAGAAAAGCAACAACAACAAATTGAAACTAAGCCAGAGACAAGGCAATCGTATCTGTCGAGGGGTTGAAATTCAATGCGTTCGTTGCCCCAGCCACAACAACAAATAGGGGTTGGAGTGAGCGAGACAGACAGTGCGAGTTGCATATAAGAAAAATCTGTGGCTGCAACTCAAGTAGAACACAGCACAAGAACTTATATGCTAAGTGCGCTTCCGGCACAGCCAGGAAGTCTGGCCCAAAGGAAGCAGCAGTCGCAGCAGCAGCAGCAGCTCAACTTCCGCTTGGCTGAGAGCAGTTTTCATATACAATATATATATATATATATTTAAGCAGACCAGGCCACAGATCTGCACATTTAGTCTTGTGGCCAGTTGAGAATGCGCCACTGTTGGGTTGCATCAATATTTATGAAATGCCCGCAACGAGGAAGTCGGAAATCACGTTTGTTTTATTTTTCTTTCATTTTTCTTTTCGCCGGCTCCACTTTTGCTTCTATGCTTCATGCGTCGCGCATGGGGCTTATTAGTTGCAGGATGTCGCCTGGCGGCATTGGCGACGCCTACTTTTTGCCCCAGACACAGACCTCAATCCAGTCCAGACGTCGTCAATGAATTAATCGTGGCCATCGACATGAATGAAATAGTCGTAATAACATGCGTGTCTCTCTCTATCTCTCTCTCTCTCCCTCTCACTCCCTTCGTCTCTTGTCTGGCAACGCTTAAATCAAACGGTTAACGCGCTACGCGACGATCATTTCAATTAGCTGGCAACTTTGACAACACAACATGGTCAATTAATTAAGCTGGGCGAACAATTGTAAACTGAAATGAACACAGCGATGATCACAATGATAATGATGGTTTTGGGCTAATTGCATTAGCGAATGCCGGACGGGAAACGATCCTAAATTATCATTGATGAGTCTAAGGGCAAGGATCAAAGCGTGAAGTGATCATAAACACAGACTTAAGTCAATTTACATTTTTACTACAACTGGGAACAGGGAAATTGATCAACACAGCTCAGCTGGAAGTATTCAGAGGAAGTAAAAGATCAACAGAAGCGATCAGTTGTACCTAGATCATTTTAAATTTGAGTAGTAAATAATCTATATTATAAACAGAGCGTATATGATTAAAAGAAGTGATCAAGTCTGTTTTGATCAGTTAATACTATTAAAGACAAATGATCAGCAGAATTTGCGATCATTAATTTACTGTTCAGTGAAAGTTTGGTAGATTAAGAGCTGATCAACTAATAAAATGTATACAATATGCAATTGCGTATTATTTGATCAGTAAACAGTATTGAAATAAGCAACTTTTACTGATCACTAGTGATCATACATATATGCATATGTAGATCGGCTGCAATTATGTAACCATTTAACCATTAAACAGCAGAGCATCTACCATAAATGCAACTGATCAACTGAAGCCATAAAACAAGTTTCAACTTAGGGATCAAGTTAAACTCTTTTAATATGATCACATTTATGTTAATAGGGAATGTTTGCAAGTAGAAAATACTTTATTCAATTGCAAATTAGCTTGTTACACTCATGATCAGTGCTGATCATTGCCATACACAACACAAATTGGCCAATCTAAGGCGCACAAGTTCAGATGCTTTTTGGAGTTTGCAGTTTTGCCGACAAGCATTCGACATCTTCAGATTGGCAAACGTGTCCGAGAGCCAAAGTCGAGAGCCGAGCTCGAGAAACGAAACAAACGATCTGCCAAACGATCACAGGCAAATTTTCGTACAATTTTTTTTTTGGCTAAAGGAAAAACCTGATTTACCGTTGAGTGCAGACGCGTCGTCAACAAACATTTCCCACGCTGGCCCTGAGCAAAAACCAAAAAATTCCCACGACTCCAAATTTGTATATATAGGAGATATTTATATATATATATATATATACGTATATATATCTTGTGGATGCTTGACTATTTTCGGCTGAAAAACCTGTAACAAGCTACAATAATTGCAACTGCAACAACAACAACAACAACAACAACAGCAACAACGACGATGAGTAACTTCAGCAGCTGCAATTGCCGCGCTTGCGGGTGGAAAACAGTTAAGAAAAAAAAAAGATGTGAAAATCATGCAGGTGTCATAAAAATAGCTGAAGTAGCACTCAAATTGCCCAGTTGGGCCTTTGTTAGCCGCCTCATGTAACCGATCAATAATGAAGATCACAAAGCACAATGCCTGTAAATTGATCGTTAGAAATCAGTTTTTGGGGCCAAGTGATCATCATTAGATGGAACATCAATTGAAAATGCCTTAAATCAAGCTTTGATTTGGGCATAATTACAACGTTAAAGGCTTTAAGTTTTGTGTTTAGTTTAGCTTCAAAAAAATTAATAATTGATTTCTTGATCAGATGATCAACTTAGCTGAGGCAAAGCTTTAAAAGTTGATCCCTGTCCAAAACAAATTATTCAAGTAAAATATTTATTAACAACTTTATTTATTATATGTTGATTGTTGGCCTCTCATAAGTGGCGTCATTGTGCGCAATTAATTAGCATGAATTAACGCTGACAAGAAATTCGCATCGAGTTCATTGTGCAAGTTTTATGGGTGTGAGAATTGGGCGACAAGTGGCAACGCTGGTCGCCAGACAAGTCTCTTCGCCCACAAATTGAGTTATGCGCTGCCCACGCAACCTCTAACTAATTTTCACTGAGATAAGTCTGTGTGTAAGTGTGTGTGTGTGTGGGTTGGTGCGTCTAAAGTGTGAGTTAATATGTGGGCTTTTAACTGGACAAGCCTACAAGTTGAAGCTTAAGCTCAAGCGAAAGCACACGCCACCGAAGAGAGCACCCACTCGAAGCTTGAGCTCAATTTGGCAGCTTTGTCAATTGACCGCAGACGTGGGTCGCACCAATTGATACACTTTGTAATCGATCTAAACATGCCGCTGCCGCCGCCCGCACGCCTTCACTTTAATTGTCAAGCGTTTCCGGCAATAATTAAAGAGGCCTTCGCGTTAATTGTTGCCACACGTTCCGAATTGCCTACGCACGTGAGCCAACAATGACACACGTGACCTATAACCTCTGTAGTAAAAAACAAGAAAGAAAAAAACCGGTGCGTAGTTCATTTTTGACTACTAATTTCTATGGTGTGGAGTGAGGGAGCGCGCGTGCTGGCAACTTGTTGCTGTTTTCCTTTGGTGCATGCAAAAATTGCTTCCGCTCTGCGGCAGCAGCGGAAACCACAAAAACGCATCGGCCAATTACACAAACTCACACTCTCACGCTCTGCATGACACTCACTTGTTCGCTCTCACCCTCTTTCTCCAGCTGCCCGCTCTAACGCAATGCAACTTTAGAAGCAGCAAAAGCACAAATGAATGGAACGCGCAAATAAAACATAATAAAAGAAAGAAAAAAGAAAATAATTGCACAACAAACGGCCGACGATAGCCGAGGGCCGTCGCGCCGAGAGGTCAAAACTATTGAGTGTTGCTGCTGGTTGTTGTTGTCGTCTGCTGCTGCTGCAGTTGTACAATGCACTTTTTATGCGATTAAGCGAAATCTGATGACACTGCCATGGATGCATGACAAGTTGGCGGCGTGCATGTGTGTGTGAGTGTGATCAAGCTATATAGTGAATATTGTGCTATTGCTAAAACGTGAGCGCATTAACAGTTAAATTGCCCAAATTTCCCTGGGTAAACGTGAGTCACAATTGAGCTACAGTTGACTCCTGCTTATATCGAACACAACGTGCAGAGTTCAACGACTGCTCAGCTCAGCGTCACAATATTGTCTCAATCTATCAAATACAAACACAAATTTGTATACCCTTTATATAATTAGCTGTCGTCGCGAGGGTGGCCAAAATCAAATTTACATGGTTTATTTTTACAAGTCGCGGCGTTTACGACTCTTGTCTGTGTTTATGGGGACAGCCACGCAGCGACTGTTTTCGACTGGGGGTGGGGGATGGGGCACACTGCGCGCTGAAGCATGCGACCCCTGGAAAGAAGCCGCGTTGCGCTCAAAATAGCAAGTGGAGCTCAAGGTATACAGAAATATAAAACGTTACAGTTGAGGAAATTTATGTCTATGGAAAATATAAAAGAGAAGAGTGCTCTATTTGGAAATAACAGACTAGAATATACCCTAAGCCGCCTATTAAGAAAAATAAATATTTGAAAAACTTACAAGCTCTCTTCTACATCGTAAAAAATATTAATTTATTTTTCTTTTGAAATTTCCAAGATCACAAGCCCAATATACCCTTTTTGTTTATTTTAAGGTGTATTTATATAAAACACTATGTATATGTATTTATGAATAAAGATAAGATGGCGGACTTGCCGCTCTTCCGTTTTGTATTTTATTATAGACAAAGTTGTTTATCGAAGCGTTGCAATTGTTGCTATATAGCATAATGAGAGAAAGGGCCACAGTAGAGTTATATGCATACACACACACATGCACACATGCATTTCCTCTCAAATACATACATATGCATGTGTAGAAACCGGCGCACTTGACTGCACAGCGCCGTCTCAGCCCACCCCCTTCCACTCGCTCGAGCCACTTCAGCTTCCTTCTCTTTTGTAATTAAATCACTCGAGCGTTGAGCGCGCGCGCTTGAGCTGAATTACAGGCATAAACTAATAAGTGCGAATGAGAAAGAGAGAGACTTGAAGAAGCACGCGTATAATAGACCTAGACAGCTGAAGAGCTTACACATCATTATAACATTATAACAATGCATTTGAGTAGATAATCGCACAAGTGGCATGTTATTGTTTTATCACGTATTTATTACTTGGAAGAGCTTAATAACTGTACGTGTCGCCTTGTACCCACTCGCATGCTGTTATAACACTGTTATACACTACGTCCAAGCGCAGCTTACGCCTCGCTTAAGCCCTTCCAATACGCGTTCCATTGTTCAACTAATTGGCATATTCTTTCCAGCTGCTCTATCAATCCAAATTAGTTTAGCTAATGGGCGTATCATGTAAATTTTTAGATATTTTCTTTATAATTATGCACAGCTGCGAAAATAATAATAAGCGAATATAGGCGAAAAATCTAGTTCTTTAGCATAAAAAATGCTGCATATTGTGTGAATATGTATATATAGATATTAATGAATAGCCAAGCTTTATTTTAATGTCAACGCAGCGCGCCACAAAGTAAAAAATTGATAACATGACAGCGAGAAACAAGAACACGAAAGCCAAAACAAGAGTGGTCTAGTAAACTACGCCTCGACTAGAAGATACTCTGAACTCATATACATACATATTATTGATATTAATAAAATAGGGCAAGACTTCGAGAAACATATGATAACATTCAAGACTATAAGGAATCGCAGATGCGTCGTTCAGTTTGTTACCAACCTTTACTCAAAACTCTTATACCCTAAAGCATTTGCAGAGTATAATTAAAAAACAAAATCGATGGAACAGCTGAAATTTTTGGACTTGCCCGATACGACGACGGACCCGTAGGTAGACGCAACAATCTAACGTTTGATTTATCAGCTGAGTCGGACTGGCCAAGGCGTGCATAATTGCGCTGCGAGTTTTTGCCTCCTGGCAGAGTTAATTGTTGGGCCTAGAGGCAGCTGTGGCCCAGACCCGCATCTTGGCCTTACCTGTTGCTGTTACCTGGCCGGCGTTGTTGTTGTTTCTCCCTCCCTTGTGTACAGCTGTTGTTGCGACACCCAAGACGCTTTTATCGTGTATCTATGCTGTGTACGACTAGCATTATCTATTCACCTGGCTAACTGTTAACAATATTTCTTTTTAGATATGACCCGGTAGGCATTGCACGTGCTCAGCTGTCGGCCTGGTTCATTAACTGATAAACTCAGGAGCAAAAACATGTAAGCTATGTAGGTCACTATGATAACTATGATTAAATACAAAGTAAAAATTATGTTTAAGTGCAAAACAGTGAGCTTTACTTTCAGTTCAATTGTGTATAACACCTAAAACTTAAAGCCAAACTTCCACTCGACTCTTTATAAAGCCAATGTTTCCAGGAGTGCGCTTAAGAGTTTAAAGCAAAGCCAAAGGAGGCTCTGAAGACTTCGTTCTCTTCGTGGAAAGTATATCTATATGTATGTGTGTGTTGAATGTTCTACGCGCTCTACACAAGTTGCGATCGCCATTCGGATTACGCTCTTATCTGAATATAAATGTACTCAGCGACCATCGGCTGGACTACACTTAGTAATAAATAGAAATTATATTTGTGTATGTGTGTGTGTGTGTTTATGTTTTTGGTATTTTATTGCACTGTCCGAAAGCTCTCAAGGATGACGCATTTCGCACTTATGAGCTCATAGGCAAAGCAAAGCGAGAAGCAATTGAAAGTTGTGCGGGGTTTTTTTTTATCGCAAGCACACACATACTTATACAAAATGTTTTACATATGAGTGTGTGCGTGCATGGGGGAGTATGTTGGGAAGCTCTGCTGAGCAAATATTTGCCGGGCAGAGCAGCACAACTGAAGCCCGCACAATGCATTTGAAATTTGAGTGAAGTTGGCTGTGCCAGCTGAGGCAGCGCAGTAGCAACGACAACAGCAACAGCAATTGGAAGCGAGCGGTTAAAAAGTAAACCGTGAGAAGCTCAAGTAAAAGCAGATAAACTATAGCCAAAGCCCAAAGCGACGACTGTCTATGGCATGCCAACAGGCAAGAAGCAGAAGAAGACACGACAACAACAACAACAATAACTGCTAACAAAATGTAATAGAGAGAAAAAACAAAGGCAGTAACAACAACAAGCAGCTGATTCCAGGCAGCAGCAACAAAAACAAAGTAATTTCATTGATTACCAGCGATACGCAGCGCAAATGCCGCACGTTCAAAACGAAATGGAATAAAAATTTAAGGGGGAAAAGGGGTAAGCCTAAAAAAGCGGCGGCTACAACTTCGCCTAAGCCAAGCCACAGTCCCCGCCCCCCGCCACGCCCGCTCGGGTACTCAACCATATTAAAGCTTGTCTTCTGCCTACTTTTTTTTTTGTTATTGCTGTTGTTGCTTTGCTTTGGCTTTTGCTTTGCCCAAGTTGCCGACGGCGGCAACGGCGCTTCGCGTACAAATCCAACAGCAACAACAACAACACCAACAAGAATGCACAAGAGGCAACTGCTGAATGGGGCATTTGGCCAGACCTGATGGAGGGGCCCGTCGGGCGGGGGACGCGCGGGCGGACACAAGTCGTAAACTATGCGTCATTGGCTTGGGGCTTGGTAAGGTTTTGCTTTTTTTTCTTCTTACTTCTTTCAATCTTTTTACCTTCTGCTGCTTCGCCTGCAGAACACGAGAGCGGGAGAGCGAGCCAAGAGAGGCTTTTCCAGCTGCACGAAATCAAAACAAAAAGCCCAAAATTGAGCGAGGTAATCGCTATGATAAAACATAATCGTCTCTGGCCGATTACGTTGTGGCATGTGGTTTATACATACTATATACATATACAATATGTACTTGTACATATTATTAAATACAGATATCATGTGGTTTTTAGTTAATTTGAGGCTTCTTATGAACTGTGCAATTTATTTGTTTATTTGGTTTTTGCTAAGGTATCGAGCGAAGATCAACAAACGCATCCGGTTAGTTTGTTAGTGTTGGAAAATACGCTTCAATCTGGGATGTAAACGTTGCTGAAGAGATTTCCGGTGTTTTTATGGACGCAAAGCGAGTTCTAAGAATATTTATAAATAACAGCTGTTTATATGTTGTCTTTGGTTTTTAAAATGAACTAAGTTAAATTCTCTCTCTCTCTCTCTATAGAAAACTAAAATTAAAAATGTTTGATTGTAAGCAAACATTAAAAACAGTTTTAAAATAAGACAAATCGAACTTGTCTCTACAATGTTCGCTAGTTAAAAATATATTGGGACATTTAAAACAGAAAGTTCCCCAAGTAAAATGTCAAACAAATAAAAAACGAACACAAATCAACTTCAATTTATACGCAGAACTCAATTTCTGGGAACTAACGGCTGAAGTGAATAAGAAGAAGAGCAAACTTGGACGCTTCCTTGCAGCAAAAACAGAACTGACTTCTAAATGGTGTGTGTAAAAATAGATTCTAAAGTCCAAATCTGAGACATTTGTTTAAACAATCTCAAGCGGTTTTTTTTGCTGGGCGCTTTTATGACTGATCTTAGAAGGCAAGAAAGAAAAAGGAACAACAAAAAAAATACGCTAATGTATTCATAAACTGGCAACTGTTTGTTGTTGTTGTTATTGTTGTTTAGCGTTTTAATGTATTTATTTATCTTTGCCGCATTCATTAACAGCAAACGCACACATATACAAAATGAGAATTGTATGAATGAGATAGGGTTAATATTATGTGGGAATTATTTTGAAAAGATATGCAAAATGAATTCAAGTAGCTTTTACTATGAATTATTTATATAGTTCATGTTTAATTTTCGCACGCTGCAATTACAGCGAAACAATGAAATGTAAAACAATTTTTAATTATTTTTAATCAATTTTTGTTCCTTTGTATTGTTTTTCTTTTTTTTTGTACTAACCAAGTCCGAAGCGTTTCTTAATTTTCTTCAGTAGATGCATTTTCTTTTTGCTGGACATTTTGTCCTTGGGGCTCATCATCAGCTCGCTGTTCTCCATGGCCAAGACGTGAGCAGCTGCAGCCGCTGCGGCTGCTGCCGCATTATGATGATGTTGTTGGTGGTGATGATGGTTGATTTGTTGCTGCAGCGTGTGGCTGTTTTGTTGCATGTAGTTGGCTGGTATATCCGACAGACCCATTTTGGTGGCGGCTTAATCGATGCGAATTTAAACCGAACTGATAAAAAACCGAACTGTGCTTAGCTTGAAAGCAAAAACGAAACTATTTGCGTGGAATTTATGACGCGCCTGCAAAACTATTTTTGGCATATATAGAGTTTGTTATACATTTAAAACATTTTGGTATTTTTGATTTGTTGTTTGCTGTTTGCAACGGTACAAACAAACACGCGTACGAGAAAACTAACCACGGACAAACGAAGAGACGAAACGAAACGAAGCGAACGAAGGAACGAGCGAGCGTGCCAGCGTAGCTGTATACCAAACACTTCGACGTTTATTTTATAACTGAAACTTCTTTGCGGCGGCAGCGAACGGGCAAAGTAAAATGCTGCGACGCCAGCGCTGGCGACAGCGGCAGCGCCAGCGCCAGCAGCTGAGCAGTGATGAGAGCGTGAGCAAACAACCAGGCACGAGTGCTGTTTATAATGGCGTTTGGCTGTGAGCATTTGAGTGAGTCTGAGTCATGCTTTTGATGCTCGTTGACCTTGAATCCTTTGAGTTAGCTCTCTTTGATTGCTTTAAAACATCAAAGCAGCATTAAAGTTGAGTGGGAGTATATTATCTTTGAGCGTGCTCCTTGTTTTCGACTTTAACTGCTTACTCATACGTTTTAAAGCTGTATTTTGAGTGAAACTTAGAGCTGCTTGCAGGGACATTTGATGTGTGAAGCTTAAATATATTCTAGGTTATTTCCTTCTTAAGCTCATAATATTGGTATTAATTTTGTGTGCTGCGTGAGTGAAACTCCAGTTTAAGCGCACATCTCTAGCTGGAGACGATGTTCAAAAAGTTAGCGAGAGAGGGTTTGTGTATTTCTGTCTGAGAGAGCGCACTCAGTTCAGCAGCAGGCAACACCGACGCAGCTCACTACTTGCAGCTGTTTCTTATTTACTATGGTTTCGCTTTTGTGCCTGCCTTTCGCGTGTATTGAACCTCCCTTATAATTTCTTCAATATTGTTGTTGCTGCTTGATCGCTGTGCACCTTGATCGCCGCTTGCTGTTGTTGTTGTTGTAGTTGTTGCTGACGGCTGTTCTAGGCCAGGTTTTTTAGCCGCCTGCATTTTGGCCAAACTGCTGCTGCTGGCCTTTTGCGCCAGCGAAGACGCTGCTAACTGTTTTGCGGCACTTTGGCCAAAGTTCAGTAAAGTTCAAGACAGTTTTTCTTTAGGCAACATGGGGCGCTATAAGGTCTGTGTTAGCTGCCCAGAGTTATGTGTTAATACGCGCAAATTAACTGGAATAGTATGTAAATTGTTAAGACTGCTTTTATTTTTTTTTGGTTATACCTTTGGAACTTGGTTGAGTTCATGTGGGGAAAGCCATTGTTGTAAAAAATATATTTTCTTTTTCTAATCTTAACTTCATTCAAGAGTTTAACTATACACAAACTAAATATACAAACAGTTATTTCGCCATATTTTTCAATTCGAAAAGTTACCGGGTTTTTTTTATTATTATTATTTAATAAGTGCCCCCAATAAGTACTTGGGTGAAGCCCCCTTAAGACTAAGTCTATTGTAAAACCGATTATTGTAAAAGTTCTTATCGTACAATATTCGATTATAATGGAATATGCAATAAATCAGGTCTATAATGTATTGATAAAGCTATGACAAAGGTGAATCATGGGAAAGCCTGTTGAAATAATAAAATTCATATCAAGAAATGTATTTTTTTGTAAGATAAACAAGGAGACTCTGAGGCGAAGTCTCTATGAGATCATCATGGGGTAAAAAAGGGAATAATATTTTCGTTTGGCATTTACATTAAATGCTGGCTTAAAACAATTCTCTACAGTTATTGATTTAAATAGCCATAGCGATGGAAAACTGAGGAAAACCATGTGACATCCGAAGACAATGGAACCTTGGCCATAGAACCGAATAGCGACAATTGTCTGGCCAAAAGACAAATGGCAAATAGAAGAAACAGCAAACGAAGTAAAAGAAATATAAGTTAAGGGAACCTTAAACCAGGCAGAGCAGATGTTTCCAAATGTTCGTGGGAGAGATCGGAGAACTGACTCTCTAGAGAAAGAGAGAGAGGGAGAGCATATTTTTGCAATGGGGACAAACGCACACATACTTATAAAAGTTCTAAATTTATAAATAAACTACTTTAAATACGGCAAGCAAACCCGAAGATCAGCAAAATTATCTCCCCCAGGCAGGGAGACAAACTCAAAAAAAAAAGAAGAAGAAATTGTGACAACAGCTGCCTTTTGGGGGGCGCCTGTCTGCAGGCGAAATATGAACAAGTAAATGAGCATAAATATAAATAAAAAAATTATAAATATGTATGCATATATAGCATATATAAGGAGTCTTATCACAGACAGACAACTGGCGCACGTCCGCCACGTGTTTGCCAAACCCATTCGGAAATCCAATTCTTTGCAATTGAGTAAAATTTTACACCTGGTTTTTTTCTTCGTCGTCGGTTTGAACAAAACAAAATAAAACTGAAAACCCTTTCAGTGCGAAATGCAACCACAGATGCGCGCTGATCTACACTTGGTTTTCATATACCCTGCATTTGGTTTTTGTTGTTGTTGTTGGGGGTTGGTTTTGTCGATTTTTGCACTACTTCTTGCACTGCTCCTTTGTGGTTCCTGTTTCGCAAGCGTGTCCTTTTTAA
Organism: Drosophila lacertosa; assembly: GCA_004143845.1. Classification (NCBI taxonomy): domain Eukaryota; kingdom Metazoa; phylum Arthropoda; class Insecta; order Diptera; family Drosophilidae; genus Drosophila; species Drosophila lacertosa. Next base: position 40,452 of record SCDZ01000213.1, on the reverse strand, counting down.
TACCCTTGCCAAGCGCTATGCTCGTTTTGTAAGGCAATGTGTTCCTTTTATCTGTGTGGACTATAAATATATTATATATATGTATGTACATATTTTCTACAGTCAGCTCAAAAGTCAAAGTCAATGGAATCGGGCAACTTTATCAGATAGCTGACATAGGATCCCGCTGTCGAAATCTGAGTTTTAACATACAAATTTTGTTTATCTTTGCATATTTGCGATTTAAGTTTCTTTGATTTTTTTTTTTTTTATAGAATAAACTTCTATCAAGAAAATCATTTGGAAATTCCATTTTGAATGCTTTTTATAAAAATGAATCGCATTTCTGCGGCTTTTTTATTGCAAGAGTTGCCAAGTGTTTAAAAATTTTGTTAACTAAACAACGAAAACCTGGGCTGGAATCCTAGGATAGGATGCTAATTTTAGCCATAGACCAAAGCTGTCTGTTTACATTAAAAAAGAATAGATTGATAGTTAATAGAAACAATATTTTTAATTTTAAATATAAAAAATGTATTTTAAAAAAGAAATGGTTTAAACTAAAGCTAAACCAAAAGACTGCTCTAAAAGAAAAAATATCAGCAATTATTTTGAGTCTGTTTATATTTAGAAAAAAAAAATATAATTAATAAGAATATTTTTAAATTTAATATATATAGAAAATTAGTATTTTAAGAGAGATAAGAGTTTATCAAATAGTTTAAACTAAATCCAGAGAGCTCTAAAACTGAAAATATCAACAATTATATTGAGTTAACACTCAAGGTTTTATATTGGCAAGGGTATTTAAAATTCGGCGTTCAGCTTGTTGTTTTCATTTTGGCAACAGCAGCTGTATTTCCTTTGGAAAGGACGCGCGCCTGCTGCCAGCCAGGATGCTGAATATGCATTTCCACTTTAATATCAAAATTTAAATGCTTTTCTGTCTGTCTGGGTGTCCTTTTTGCTGCTGCCGCTGATCCCTTCCGATCTGGCAAATTGCATCTGCTGTCAACGTATGTAAAAGCATCCACGCAGACATCGCAGCCAAGCAATTATTATCCTTCATCAAGAGTCCTCGCAACTTGGACAACAGTTGTCCAAAATAATATAAAAGAGAGAAAACCACAGGATCACGTGTCCTTTGCTCGCGGTTTCTTAATGCAAATGTCCTTAGGGCAAAGTTCTTTTCTCTAGTTAAAACAACTTGCAGGTTTCTTTGTTTAAGCTGAGCTTTAAGAATTAAAAAAAATAATTCTTGGCTTAAACTTAAGTTTTTTCTAGTCTTAAGTTCAAAGATTAAAAGAATCCGCTCTAAGCGTTTAATAAGGGCTAAGAACCTGAGTAAGGGCTTAAATTAAACAAAAATGTTTTTTAGTATTCACATAGATCGATTTAAATTAGGTCTTATTAAAGTTCAAGCCTTGGCTTATTAAAAAAAGGGTAAAAAAATCTTAAAAAATAGCTTAAAGATCCTTGATTGATTTGAGTTTAAAGTTCATTAACAAATAAAACCAGCAAAGCTTTTATCATTAAATAACATTTTATAACTTTGCTAAGCTATTCTCGATATCATTTTTAAAGTTATCTAAAAAGGGATGGGCATTTATCACATTTGAACACTCGTAACTCGATAATAATGCCATAATATATAAATTTCAGCCCAATCGGGCAAATGTTAATGCCCTGGCCTTGATAGACAAGTTAAAGATAAAAATTGTTTACTAATTAAATTGTTGCCAATGTGAGCCATAAAGTAATTTATTTTAATTGAATTTTATGGAAAAGGGTTTGTGTAATTAAAAGATAAGTTGGGCCTAAATTTGAATAAACTTATAATGAGAATAAAGAACTTAAATGATAAACAAAAATTGGAAAATATATTTATTGCTATCACGGCTTAAACGCCTTTTGACATAAATATAAACAAATAGTGAGAAGCGTGCTGAGAAGTTAAAAATCAGAGGGTTAGCAATTTAAATATTTGTCATATTTCTTATCGCTGGCACCTGGAAAAGGTTTTTTCTCTGAGCAGCTGTAAAGAACTTTATCTTTATCGTTGCAATGTGATCAATAAAATCGACCAAAGACGAAAACTGTAACAAATGTTCAAAAAGGACGAAATTTTGGACCTTAGAATGTTTAATTAGAAAACGACATATGCAAAGGATATCGAGGATCACATATGAAAAGGACGACAACAGTTGTGTTCTTGTGTATAAATATAGAAAACTAATCCCAAAGAATTAAGCGAGGAAATGAAAGAAAGAAAATTACGCAAGCACTTGAGAATGACGAAAGACGACAGCAGCAGGCAGCAGATCGTTACACTGAGAAAAACTGGTTGGTTTTCAATATGAAATATGTTTAGAAAAATTTTAAATTAAAGCAAAATGAATTTAGCCATATTTAAGTTAGAAATTAATAATATGAGATAAAAAAAAGAGAATCAAAGCGAAGAATAAAAAGTAAATAGAAAATTAAGAACATTAAAGAATATTTACATATATAAAACAATTTAAATTAAATATGCATATCCTTAATTTCCTTAACAAAAAGAAGGACGATTTAACTAATTTTAATACGAATTAAGCTAATCAATTAAAAATGTAGTAAGCTTTATTTCCAAAGAAAAATCAGAAGAAATATTAATATAGATTTAGGGTTGTACCCAAGTGGTATATAAAAGATATAAGGGATATTTTTAAGAAGCTGTTCTTTAAAACTACTTATGTTCAATGAAAAGAGAGAATATGGGAAATGGGAGCACCATTAAAAGTATTGATTTTAATAGTAAAATATATATGTGCATGAATTTGAATTCTATGTAGATCGACAGTGTCTTTTTTTGCAGTGCATGCGTATGTGTTGGGTATGTATAGTAAACAGGCTATATATAGGCGATCCTGCGGCATACCTGCGCAGCGGCAGTTGGTGCAGCTCACCGGGAAGCGAGGGTGAAACCGATCGAAATCTAGCGTATTTTTTTTTCTTCATTGGTTTTGGGTTTGCACGCCGTTCACTTCCTTTTTGCGGGGCGCTTCCGCAGGCGCTAATCAAATATCAGCCGCGTCCCGTAAAATACCCGCCAAAAGTGTAATGGGAAATCAACATATGTGTGGGGAAAACGGCGAAATGTATCTTAAAGATGCAGCCGCATTTCCCGTTAGTGCGCGCATTCAAATGATTGGAAAAACTCGCGCATTTGGCAAGTCATATATGAGAACAGGACCTTGGCAGGACCTTGCTTTGCTGCTGGCCCATTGTGTTGGCCCTTTGTGAGTTGGCCATGGTCATGGGTTTTGTTACCTGAGTTTAGCATTTTCACTTATTGGGTTTTCCATTATCCTGCGCAGTCCTTTGCCCAACCCAAGACACCTTTTGTACGAAATCATTGCTATAAACTATATAATTTATTATACAGCTGCATAGAAATCAGAGTTTATATATATGTATATACTGATTTTATTTTGCTGCTAGGGTAAGAGTTGGGCAATCAGGTAACTGCTCAGGTAACTGGACAGGCACCTGTAGCAAGGACTACGCTTGCATTACGTCAAAGTTCGCGCCCAACTATTGATTAAAAATCCCGCAGCTAAACTGTTTTCATAGCCGCGTGAGAGTTTTTCTCACTCCTTCAGCTGGAACACTTGACTCTCCTAAGCTGCTTAAGGATTTGATGTTCCTATTGCAATAGCGACAGGTAAGTATTATATAAAGGATACACGGCTGCATTGTGCAGGTGTTTTGTCCCACAAACGTTGCCTAGGAGGGTGTTTATATGGAATGAAGACAGTCCGAAGTATACCATTTAATTTAGATCAATTCTTATCTATAAAATTATTAAGAATACCCTTATATGTAGTATTTAATATGTGCAAGGGTTTATAAATCTTTTTTTGAGCTACTTAGAGGAGGTAATTCAAAAGTACTCAATTAAATACAGATCAGCTCCATTCGTTATTATTATACATTTTTGAAGATTCTATTCGAGATGACAGGGTATTTGTCTTTTTAAGATGCTCATAAAAAAATAAAAGATACTTCTGTATACAATTAAATCTATAGAATAGTTCTTAAATTTCTTAGCTATTTTTGTTAGAGCACCATTTTTTATAAATGACACCTTTAACCCATAAATATCTATATAACTAGTTATAACAGTTAAAAGTCGATTCCAATTTATTAGCGGGTGATTTCTTACTTTACTTATAACTTTATCAAAAACACACGAAATTCTTTTTAAGCCACGCTTTTCTATTGAAACGCAGCCCTGTCCACTCTTTTAAAACTTCAAATTGTAACGACTTTAATGTGTGCACTTTTGAAAACTATCGCACGAATACGCGCTGTCATCGCTAGCAGTGAACAGCTGTTTCAGTGTGCGTGCGTGGGGCGGAGGAAGGTCACAAGCCCCATTGGAATGCGGCAGGCAGCCTTTAATATTGCCAAATATGCATTAGAAAATCTCCAAAATAGTTGACACGACTATTAACTACTTTTATGCCTTACCAATTGCGCGTTCTTATTGGCAAATATGACTCAAGATAGGCATAAACACATGCGCCATTAAATGAACATAAAATTAATAATGCACAATGCAAACAAAATAGCTGTTGGTTGAACTTACCGATTTTACCCGCCGACTGACCCATGCTTACTGCATTTAACAGCACTTAATACATTAGAAACTAATGATTAGATTATTTTGGTATAAATTCCCTTGAAGCTTTCACCAACATTAGCCAATTTTCATGGCATAGACACTTAAATTGACCTTTACACGTACGCAAATTGACCATTTGTGGCTGCGCTAGTATTGCACATTTGATACACGAATTTATTTTAATTTGATTTTATCTTATTTGAGGCCACATTTTTTTTTATTTTGTTTGGCTGCCGGTAGGCCAATTCGATATTCCTCATATGGGTAGTTCACAATGGATCGATAACAGCGCACAGCGCACGCAGTGTGGCAGCACTTAAAATGTATCGAGTATCGAGTAGTTGCGTTTGACAGCTTCGTGGTTGAAGAAGAAGCAGCAGCAGCAAACATAATACGCGATGTGAGAAATGCAAAAAATATGCAATAAAAAGGGATAATTTCAATTGTGTTACTATAGTTTTTAAGTGTTTCGCCCGCTTGGCAAACATATTGTTACCATTAGCCGTGTGCAAACGAGAGAGCTGGCGAACAGGACAAAGACACCACACGCAGCGAAAGTAAAGCACAGTAAAAATGGCGGATCCCCTCAGTCTTTTGCGGCAATACAACATAAACAAAAAGGAGATCATCGAGCGTGATAATCAAATTATATTCGGCGAATTCTCCTGGCCAAAGAATGTCAAAACCAACTATCTCAAATATGGGTAAGTGGCGCCGCAAAAGAAAAAAGCTAGTGCATTTTTGCCAACGCATTTTAATTTTTTGTTTCGACAGCTCGGGCAAAAAGGGTGCTCCACGTGAATATTATACGCTGGAGTGCCTGCTGTACTTGCTTAAGAATGTTATGCTGCAGCATTCGGTGTATGTGCGACAGTGTGCTGCCGAGGATATACCCGCCGTGAATCGACCCGATCGTAAGGAACTGCTCGCTTATCTCAACGGTGAGACGCCCACCTGTGCTAGCATCGACAAGAGCGCGCCGCTCGAGATTCCCACACAGGTGAAGCGTACCGCGGACGGCGATGCAGCGACCAGCGGTGAAACGGCCGCGAAAAAGGCTCGCTTCGAGGAGACGCAAGTGCAAAAGGTGCGCGAGCAGCTGGCGGCGCGCTGGGATGTCAATCAAAAGGAGACGGCCGTCAACATGGACAACATCAAGTCGCTGTCGGAGACGATGTCGGTGGAGAAGATTGCCGCCATCAAGGCGAAACGTTTGGCCAACAAACGTACAACGATCAAACGCACGGACAACGAGGAAGCTATGGGCACAGATTTGCGCGCTATACTCGACTACGATGTGGACTCCACCAAAGACATTATCAGTCGCGAGCGGCAATGGCGTACACGCACCTCGGTGCTACAGAGCACTGGCAAGGTGTTCGCCAAGAACATATTCGCTATGCTGCAGGGGATAAAGGCGCGCGAGGAAGGACGCAATCGGCCCCAGGTGCCGAATCCCATCAAGATGCCGGAGCCAGCACGTATCGCCAAGCCGCAGCCACAGCTCTCTCAGTACAATCGTTACGATCAGGAGCGCTTCAACCGCCAGAAGGAGGAGACCGAGGGCTTCAAGATCGACACGTTGGGTACATATCACGGCATGTCGCTAAAGTCCGTGACCGAAGGTTCGCTGGCGCAACGCAAAGCGCAAGCAAATATGCCACATGGTGTCCCAGGCGCGGCGGCGCCCACAGCCGCGGCACGTGGCGTACCCAAGGACCTGCTGCCCACGTCGCAGGCACGACAGCTGCCCGCGAACGGGCCACAGAAGCGACCATCGCGGACTCCAATTATCATCATACCGTCTGCCAATACGAGCCTTATAACCATGCTCAATGTTAAGGACATCTTGCAGGAGTTGCGCTTCAAGTCCACATCCGATAAGAAGCTACAAGGCTGTCAGCGCGAGAGCGAGGTGCTGCTACAGGTAAGTAATCAATCTGGTTGCTCTTTGCAATACATCTTATCCTTCTTTATTTATGTTCCAGCGCAAGCGCAATAACCAAACAGTTTCGTATCGCGTTGTGGACAATCCCATTAAGCTCAGCCAGCAGGATTGGCAGCGTGTTGTTGCTGTTTTCGTCATGGGACCACAATGGCAATTCAAAGGCTGGCCTTGGGACGGCAATCCCGTGGAAATTTTCTCAAAAAGTAGGGTCAAACGATTGATGCTCTATTTTATATATTAATTTGTATGCCTTTTACTTTTAGTTTGTGCTTTCCACTTGTGCTTTAGTGAGCTGAAACTGGATGCGAACGTGGAGCGTTGGTCGGTAACGCTGTTGCGTCTATCCCAAAACAAAAGGCATTTGGATCGTGCCGTACTTAGTAAATTTTGGGAGACTTTGGACAAGTAAGTACCCTAGAATAATAATAAACGGATTCATATTTAATGATCTTCTCTTTTACAGATATATGCTTAAGTACAAACCAGATTTGAGGTTTTAAATGCTGTGACGTTTACGTTGGGCGCGCAATTGTTAGCACTGCACTAAACAGAAAGATCCCGATAAAAAAACAATCCCATGTTTATAGCCCAGGAAGTTCATTGTTTATAGCCAGCTGCTAGAATGCCCCGCACTGCAGCTTTATTATGCACTTTATAGTCGGCAACGAGCGCTGCAAAAACACAGCTAAAAGTTTGTTCAAATTGTACAATGTAAACTATGAAACAGAGTTAAGAGAAAAATATATAATTTGTATAACTAGTTTTAATAAAAAGTTATAAGACAATTTAAATGAGGGTAGAATGTCTATGTAAACGTGAGTTTCTGATCTGTTAACAGCATATATATAAATGTTATAAATATTTCCATTTATTCAAGAAATGTATAATTGTTGAGCTTCAGAAAAACTTCACCTTATGGCAACATTTTGATAGTCTAAGCTTAAAGGCTTTCAAATATAACATACAAATGTTATTTACAGCGGACTTAAGATTCTATAACAGCGCATTAAAATGTTATTGAAATGTAAACATTATATGAAAGTAAACTCATCTTAGGCTAAAAAGCAAAAAATAATTAAATAAAATAAATTTGAGTAATTTATCACATACCGAAAAGAATTCAATATATATTTATAAAAAACATTTACAAAGTGCCTAACACAATTTGCTTAAAAAGGGGAAAAACAGAAGCCTGGTTTCTTTTTTCTATATATAGTATAAAAACAGCGATTAGGTTAGTGAGAGGTCGCAGCTAAGCCGCGCCCATTTGCAGTATGGGCGTAAAAAGTTTGTAGGCCTGTTCGATGTACTTGACGGCAGACAACATTTCCGCAAAGTACGTGTTGACCCTCGCCTTGCACTCCTCCTGCTGTGCGGCATCTGTCGGATCGCTCTTCTTGGTTAGAACGGACGCATAGCGCTGCGTCAGTCCTTGGAGATGTCCGTTGAACTGCTTGCAGAGCTGTACAATGCCGTCGACCTCGTTGGCCGTGCTGTGATGCGCCTTCACCAGCATCAGCTCGGCGATCTTGTGCAGCTTGCATATTTCCAGGGCGCAGGCTTCGCTCAGCGCATTGATGCTCTTTACATAGGTCTGCTCCAGATCGGCTGTAGCGGAATCTTCGGAGCTTAGCCAACTGAGTGATTGCGACCAGTGGCTGCAAATGGGAAATTATCATTTGATTATATGATATGAACTAGGTTTAGTAAATGTTTACTTACTTGGCAACCTCCTCAAACTTAATGCCCAGATCTGCATCGGCAATGGTGGCTAGCAAACGCTCGTCTAGCTCAGCAGCTGTATAGTCGCCTTCGCTGTCGCATTCCAAATCCTCTAGCTCCAGCAACTCCTTCACTTCGCCAATGGTTTCCTGTAAATGCAATTGATATCAATATATGATAAGGTACTCTTTTATAGTGTTTATTTACCTGCAAATCGGTCAACGCCTGCCCGCTGACCGCATCCAGCAGCGTGTCCAGCTTGAGGCGCGACTCCTTGGACAATATTTCGAGCGCCTCGTAGTGCACCAGGCCGCAGTAGTTCTCGAAGAGCACGTCGAAGCGTAGCTGCGCCTTTTGCTTCTCAAGCTGCAGCTGCTGCAGCGATTGCTCCATTTGATCCGCATCCTTTTTGGCCTCTAGCAGCACCGCACTTAAATTGGGCTTGTTTGCCTCCAAGCCGAGCATTTTTCGTTTGTTCATCAACTTGGGATCGTTCTCCTGCAATATGGTCATTGTTTTTTTGCCGATGCCCTCGAGCGTGTCCAGGCCAGTGTTGAGCACCTTGCTGCCCAACGTTGTGACCAAGCCCAGATTGAAAGTGGATCCGCCGCCCGATTCGGGCGTCGTTGCCACTGCCGCAGTTGCTGTTGCCTGCTCGTCGCCTGCTTGAGGCTTAGCTGCCGCCTCGGCTGCATTGATGCGCGCCAGCTCCTCGGGATCGGGTACGCCAATGATCTGATTTAGGCCCTGGTTCACGTGGGTCGTTATGTTGCCCAAGCCCTCGGTGGCGGTACTCAGCACTGAGCTCAGCTTACCGCCCCACAAGCCCCACCCGGACGAGGTGGCGCTGGAGGTGGGGGGTGGACTAGTAGCAGCTGCTGCAACAGTTTCCGATTTCTCTGGAGCTGCTTTTGCATCGATGTTTTTGTTGTTTTGTGCCTCTTGTTGTTTTTCTACATGCACAAACTTATCATCGTCGTCGTCGCCGTCACCATCGCCCCAATCGTCCCAGTTGTCGTCCTCGTCGCTTTGATTCCAATCATTTGCGTCCTCATCCGATTTATTTGGTTTATTTGCCATTATTCCGTTCGTTTACCACGTAGTTTCATTTACTTTTTGTGCTGGGCAATTATCGATAGCTCGGAGCTGTCGATTATTTAATACCACTATTTGTATTTGTGGCTAAAAAATACCACTGTTAGTTAGTAGTTCAGTTGTGTGTTTTACAGTAACGGTTTTTGTTACTTCGTTAAACACACGTTTCTTAACTATATTTAAATTCAATGAGAGCTCTGAAAACCAAAAACCAATTATATTATTTAATTGTAAACGAAGAACAAGCACAAGCCGATATTGAAACAGGTTCACTTTTTATTTCTCTCTAATTCTTTGATTTAAGCGCCATATAGCGGAACTAAATTTCCTTTACCTTTAGATGTCTTAATTGCTGGTTTTATGCAGCTTCTCTTGAATGCGCATTATCAAGTTGTTTAACTTAGAAGCTTCGCTCAAAAGTATTTACTTCCTAACCTTTATTAAGTGATTAAGAGCAATAAGAACTCTTTTCAATAAATGTGCATACACGTAGTTCATGCGTTAAAGTAAATTAAAATATAATTGCTTTTTATTGCCTGTGGTTATCTAACCAAATAGACAAATATATATACTTACAATTCACTGTATGTAAAAAAAATTTACGCACTGTCCACAAACGTACATAACCTCAAATTGTGTTGTCACCCAACAACAAAAACAACAGCAGCAAAAGCAACAACAAGTGATTGTTGCTCTTATTAGAAATACATAAATTATTGGAGGAACTTGTGTCACCTGTGCGTTGGAATGCCCAAGTTGAGCTTCCACATCGATGCCTTGGCATTCACACACAAACACTTACACACACACACGCAAGACAATTTGCTGCTCAATGCATACAAATTGAATTGATATTAGTTTGTAAAATATTTAGGCATTAAAATAGCATATGTATGCGTGTGCACGTGTTTGTGTGCGTGTATAGATATTTGTATTCTTGTTGCTTTGCCCTAGTTACTTTGTGCCTGCTTCTGCAAATGTTTTCTATGCAAATCTTTATTTTTGCCCTGGACACACGGCCTGTGCGAAAGAGATAGCGAACGTATATTCTAGTTTATTTGCATTGAAAATAAAGTTACCGCTACGTAAAAGGGCTCAAATTGGTTTTTTTTATTTTATGTTGTTTATAGTTTTGTTTTGTTGTGTGGTTTTTGGATAGATTAACAGAGTTGTTTTGGCAAAGTACATAAAATAATGTTTCTACGTAAGTAAATATTTTTTTAAAAATTGTTAGGCATTTATTTGTGCAATTGGGCATTTTAACGGAATTTACAAAACGTTCTTTTCGATTTTCTCAATCTATCAGGGCTTGCAAATTTAACTGTTATTTAACATAGTATAATGTAGTATTTTTTAAAGGTGTTTTTATTGTATCTTTTTAAATTATTTCAAAATAAAAGCTCTCAGGCCCGCACACACACACATTCGCACACATTGCACGTTCAAGTTTTAACTGTTACTGCACATTGTGCCACATATCTAATTGTGCTCATAAATTAGAAACGAACACAAACAAAATTCGGCTGTCAGCTGAAAGTTTGCTCAGTGCTAACCAGCATATAAATTTGACAGGAACGCAAAATTAACAAACCAAGACAATTTACCTAGCGCACACACACACACACGCACACCTTGACGAAGAATTTTCATAAACTTGCTGCATACTTTTAAACACACACATACGGACACAGTTGGGGTGTGAGCGAGACAACCGCACGCATATTTCGTCAAGGCGACTGCCATAAAATGCGCACAGCCAAAATTTATCTTCGAAACCAAAAGCAACGTGCGAATATAAAAGCAACAAAAACGCAACTAGTTGTTGTTGTTGTTGTTGTTGCTGTTGCCGTTTTTCTCTTATCTCCTTCTCTTGTTCACAGCTTCCTCTTATTTCCTGTGTTGCCGTATGATTAATATTTTAATTAAAAATTGTAAGCATAGCATCGAGTGGAAGCGTTAGCGCTGACAAAACATTTGCATTATTGCGTTTACCTCAACCGCTAATATGTTGAGTCCCCATGTAAAAAAGTAGGGAGAATTAAAGAAATACTACTTTATTATTAAGTATACGCCTCGTGTAACTAACTAACTATGTGCCGGCATGTGGTTACATTGGCATTTAATGCCTCTGACCCTGGCAATGTCAATTTCAGGCACTTGAAGCAATTTCCTTAAAATGCAAATTTACCAACCCAATGGCAATTGCTTGTTGGAGAGAGATGTGGAGTGGGAGAAAGTGGAGAAAGGGGAAGCGATAAAGTGGCACGCCCACTTGCCGAAATAATTGCATGTTCGGTATCTTGTACAAGTTCTAGTGCCAAAAATTAAATGTAATATTGCCAGCAGTCAGACAATATTATCACTTGCATTGCCAAAGTGAATTTCTGGCCAAATTTAGTTGCTCGCAAATGTTAATTCACACACACACACACACACACACATAGGCACATGCACACTGCGTTTGCACTGTGCAAAGCTGTGTGAAAGATTCAGTTAATAGTGGTAAATTAATAGCAAATGTTTATTAAATGCACTAAGTAAATGTGCAAGTAATTTAGCTAACTTGAGTAGTTTAATTAATAATTGACTAGTGTTTTTTTTTAAATAAAGAATGTGCCTCTGATATTCCTTCTACTATCGGTAATCTATTTTAATACGAGAACATTTTTTATGCGCTTGTTTAAACTATTTATAACATAAAATTTAACTTACTTCATAACAATTATTATTATATTTTATCAACTGGTTTTCTAAAAATAGAATAAATGATGAGTTTAGGTCGACAACTATTAACTATAAATTTATTAATAAGATTTGGGTCAGTTAAAAATGAAGACCTCTTCTGATTTAATATTAAGTTTCAGTGTACGGTCACAACGGGACATGAAAGAGTTGTTTCCACATTTAAAACTTTTTATTTAACCAGCTTTTTGTTAGTCTTTGATTTTCTTCTGTTGGGGCTCCTTTATCTATTTTACTTATCAAGCATGTTTTGTAAGAGTATTAAAATCACAAAGGACTTGTTTTTTTTATACCAGTTAAGCATTTCAATATGTGTTTGTCTTGAATTGATTCACAGCATGTGTCACACACTCACGCCTAACACAGTTATTCACAATCAAAATTGTTTTAACTGTGCACACAAATAGACCCGACCACAGACAGCAGCACTCGAAGGGGGTCAAAGGCGGCTTTAAGTAGCAAACACACACATATACACAGCACAATCAAACACACTCTTAAGGATCCTAGGGCGGGTCCACATTGGCCTAAATATACGTCTGTGTGTGAGTTTTTCAGGCAAAGGACATCTTTGTCATTTTTCCCCACAAGCAACTAATAAAGGAGCTCTCATCATTGTTGTTGCTGCTGCTGTCTGTCTGTAGTACATTGTTATTGATACCTCAGCTTCCGTTTAAACACACACACACACACACATACACATGCATACACATACACATACGCTCAATTCCCGCAACAGACAAGGGAACCCTTTTTGGGGCAATTCCCAAAAGTGTTCAGCCTGGTTTTTACTTCCCTTTTTGCCTCGCTTCGAGCTGATGACAATAAAGCAAACTTCCAGCTGTTTATTAACATGTTTCTTTGCCAATATATATACATATAACTTATATAAATACACACACACACACACAAATAACCTTAACTGATGTTGATAGGCAAGTGGCGGCATTTTCTGTGTGTGTATTTACAAGTTTCGTCTTACAAGTGAAAAATTCCTTTAGGCCAAAGTGTGCATTAAGAAGATTGTTTTACTATTGTTGTAATATACACACACACATCGCAGCCAAAAATACCTTAACTACATGACATCGCATTGGCAGACAAGACAGCTTTGCCTGCAGCTTCGTTTGCTTCTCTTTCTCTTTTGCTACTTTCCCTCTCTCTCACATATTCTCTGCTGCTCGCTATAGGTCTTTATGGGCCGCTCTCTCTCTTTCACTACTTCCTCTTTCTGGTACGCTGTCATTCCACTCAACAAAAGGATTCAAATTTCATTAAATCTCATACAAAAGTATCAAAATGCCATTGTTGTCATGACACACACACACACATCCACACACACTCGAACACACACACATTGCACTTGCCGCACACTCCCCCGCAGCCCAACAAGGCACTCGCATTTTGCCTGGTTCCTTGTTCCTTGTCGACACCAAAAGTAGCGGCATCTGCAGCCTTTATATATGTATATATATATATACATATGTATATGTATATATTGGTAACTGCTTTTACTTTGGGCCTTTTATTCGATTTACGTTTCAACTTGCTCAAATTTGTTTAGTATGTGTGGGGGTTTTCTTCAGCTTACCGCCAAGGCATTGATCGCTATCATCTATAATGGAAAACTTAATAGAGCAGACAACACTTTGTTGCAACCAGAGTCTAACATTAAATTTCCTTCAAGTGTTTTGTGATAATCGCAAATAACTAGCAAAGCACTTAACTTATTTTAGCCTCTGTTAGTGGGTTCATAAAGTTGTAGTTGACTTTTTTAATGCTCTGATTGTAAATATAGTTAATAATACGTCCGGAATACAGAATAAAGTGGATTTTCCGCACGTATGAAATTCTGAAAAATACTGATTTTATCCCAGATCTATAAAAAAGCCGCCCTTTCAGTCTTTAAACAGCCATAACTCGCCCAAAACTTAACCGATTTTCTTATGTGAAGGCATTTTAGTCTTGGATAATCCTATAGATTGATTCTGTGTTCAAGTTTTGTTAATATTTGAAAATAAAATTTTTCAATATTTTTTCCAAAATTATCATGTACTCCCCCCTTATGATTTTTGGAAAATTTTTTTTTTTCAAAAATTTAAGATGTCAAATTTGTATTTTTAATCGATTGCGGGTGTCGTAATTAGTATTAAAAATAAGTTTAAACAATATTCTGAGGTACTTTATTTTTTTGTAAAATATCACTCGAAAACAACACAAAATTTTGACATGTAAGCCTCCCAGATCTATAGAAGAGCCGCCTTCCCAGACTTCAAATTGCCATAGCTCGCCCAAAACTTAACCGATTTTCATAAATGATAGCATATTGGTGACGGAATAATAAGTATAATATAACATAAAATAAAAATGTTTACTTTAACATGCGTTTAACAGTCGCACACACTGGTTTTTCTTCAATTACACTGTGATTACCTTTTATTTCCCTTTTCGACTCCGCCAATTAGCTGTTGTTGTTGTCATTATTTCTTTTACCTGTCGACAACTTTTACGTACCCATTACTTTATGTACTAATTTACGCATTTGGTAATTTACAAGTCTACTTAGAGGCACAACCAGCATGCCTGTAAACACACACAGACACACACACACACACACACAGGCGCTGTGTAAGCCAGGCGAACATCCGCAATTATTTCAATCAACTGTGTCGCGAGTGTCGCACACAGCCTCACAAATGTATGTGTGTGTGTGTGTGTGTTTGTGTTCGTATTCAGTGGATGCCTAATCATCCACCCACAAGTTTCAGTTGTGGGCACCACCCAAAAAGTGCCACCCTGTACATGTCTCTATCATTTCAACTTTTGGCAAACAAACTTTTCAAATTGCTTTCGCATTAAAAATCACTAAAATACGTTTTTCGCATCGCTGCTTACAAAATGGCGCTCTTCTCTGTGTGTGTGTGTGTGTGTGTGTGTGTTGCCTGTTTGCTTACGTTAAGTGTCATTAAGCTTTTGTCAACTCATCAGCGTCGCTTGCCTTGGCGAAAAGTTAAGCATATCAAAAACATAAATTAAACCACTAAGATGACACTAAACAAGCAACTATGATCGAAGTACAAAACGCCCTTTAAGAGGTTGAAGCATACTCCCAAAATAAAAATACACGTACTGGGTTGTGTTATTTTTAGCAGGGTATATAAGTTGGCTTCTTTGTTCATCTTTTTGATTTGTATTTATATAGACCCCACATGCCTATTTTATAGGGTGCAAAAAACACAAAATATTATTTGATTAGACTCTCGAAACATGAATTTTTTTTACTTACGATTAATAATAGATTATATTATTCTTTCGCTTAAAGCTTATATGTCTTTCCTTATGAACGATTTTATATTTTTCTAACAATTTTATTTGCATTGCAAAGCTTACCTCTTGATTCGATTAAAGCTTCTAATGTTGCTACAAAATCCCAACAAAGCCACAAATGAGTATTGAACATTTCAAACAAAGTTGACCACAGTAAAATTGCTGTAAACTATATGAAAACAATTTTATAAGCTGCCTGCAAACTCGAGAAATAACTGCAAACCAGTTTGT
Organism: Drosophila lacertosa; assembly: GCA_004143845.1. NCBI lineage: Eukaryota > Metazoa > Arthropoda > Insecta > Diptera > Drosophilidae > Drosophila > Drosophila lacertosa. The sequence continues at coordinate 24,742 of SCDZ01000213.1, read as the reverse complement.
GAGTCACACAAAATGGTAACATTTAAATTATTATTACACATACGCCATGTGGGACTTGTGGGGTTCAAGAAAAAATATGTTTTACATGTTTGCATTTTAATTAAAGTTAATTTTTGACATTTGCTATAGTTGCTGCTGAACACTTTGGATAGTCCACATTTTTATTTAATTGAAAGTTAAGAAAATTTAAATATTTACAATAAGTGGTTAACTTTGTTAACAGATAGTTTGACTTACAATTGAAGCAGCGCCTTCCTATGCAATTCTCACGTTTAAAGAGCTCTGCAACTGCGCAACAATTCGCATAGCTATGTTGTCATATTTTATCCACTTAGTGCTCATAATTGGCCACAAACTGTAACCGACTGGCATCCAATATTGGAGGCCATGCCGCACGTATGATATCATATGCTACATCGGTTATATCAATAACCGTCGGTCGCAAAAATGCAATTTTAATTAGCCGAACGTGCGACAAACGCACGTAAAACGCATAACCGCAAGATGGTGCTGCAATTAGGCAACTGCCAACGGGTAACGGGCGAATGGCGAATGGACCGGGCCCAATCCGCATTGCTGTCAAGCCAGACAGTCAAGCAGTCTGTCAGTCAGTCAGTGAGTCTGTCTGTCTGTCTGTCTGTCAATGGTATGTGCTGCCGTTACGTGCTGCTTCGGCCAAACAAAATTATGTGGCCAACATTTGCTGGTGGCACATTTCGCGGGCGGCAGCTGCTGCTGCTGCTCTCGGGTTGGGGGCAGGTGCCGTTGAATAACTGGCGCCTGCTGCTTGGGGTTTATCCGCTGCCAGTCGTTTGTTTTGCAATGGCCAAATTACTTTATCGATTTGCCCAGTACGTTCGTACAATTTGGCGTATTGCATACATTACGGATGCCAACAGCAGCAGCAGCAAAAGCAGCAGCAGCAACATCTCCACAGCATTCGCGCTGGACAAACCGACCGCGCTAACGAGCCTCATTAGTGGCATGCGTGGCAATGTGGCAATGGGGAAAATGAGGAAAATGTGGAAAATGGGCAAGATGGGGAAATGGCGAAAAGCATCGAAATGACATCGGGTAGTCATCGTTCTGTTGACATGTAAGCGCCACGAACGTGATTTCTTATTCGGCTACGCCAAAGGATAATAGCCACAGCATTGACTCGATCCTTCGGGAAATATATGCGGTGACTTTTCGAGCATGCATTAAATAACAGTTATCAATAATTCGTAAAAGTGTTGAAAGGTAGTCTATTTAAATTAAAGTCTAATTAGTTATCCAGTTTGTCTTGAAGTTAAAACTTGTTTAACAGCCCATTGAAATTGTTCAAGCGCCTGTTAAATGAATAATTTTGTTTTTTGTCTCTAATCAGTCGAAACTGTTTAATATGCGAAACAGCAACTGAATCCAATTCGACAGCAATTAGTAAATGCCCCTTGGCCGAATGGGGTTAGCTGGGTTCGCATATAATTGAAATCAATATTCGAGTGCGTAGAAATGTCGGAACGGAAAGTGCAGCAAATGGAAAGCGGATGCTGTCCGTCAATTAAATTGCATTAATATGTCGTGCGAGTCTTAACACCATTAATTACATGCCCAATGAGTCAATATTATGACAGTTTGCAACTGAGACCACGGCCGACAACAACGACAACGTTGCCAAAAGCCGCAGCTACAACGACAACATCAACAACAACAACAACGAGACCATCCTCAATCAATTAATTAGGCGTATTGTTTGGTTGAGCTTTTTGGATGCCTATTTGGCAAGTTGATTGATTTTATGCAGATCATGTTAGCTAAATCAGTTAAACTTTATATATTTTAGTCTGAAACTTAATCTGCGATTTTTATTATCACAATTATGTGTTGATTATTTGCCTTTTGCATACATTCCACAATTTATGTTAACATTTAAATACCGGCACAATAAATTTGAATAATTTAAATAACTTATAAGTAAAAATCGCTATCCTCGTCACTGTTCCCGCTGCTACCCTGTATATTGCTGACCATGGTTTGTGGGCACTTGGGCTTGCTAACTGGCAAATCATGTTCATTGTCGGATGGATTAACATGTTTCTGCGACTGAAACAGGCACTTGGCACGCTTATGTAAATTTGGCTCGAAAGTCCTGGCCCTGGTCTCCTTGACCGCCATAATGGGCCTGGCAGCATTCCTATTGCTGCAGTGCGGCTTCTCCTTCTCCTCGTCACACTGCACTTCAAAGATCCTCAGAGGCTTCCGTTTGACAATGCGCTGCAAGTTGGGCTGATTGGTTCGCAGCTTCGTCGGGACGGTTGAACCCTCGTAGGGACCCTCCTCGCCGCAGCCTTGTGGATATGTGCGCTCGGGCGGCTCCTCTTCGCGGTAGTAATACCTATTGGGTATATCCGCAAATGCATCGCTATCGCCCGACATTCCATCCTCATCATCCTCCGAGGATGGGCCTGTTGTGGACTTGGAACTTGATTCAACTTCGAAAACTTGCTCTTTTAGCTTTGAGCTGGCCGCAGCCGCATTCCTGACTTGTGTGGAATCGGCCAGAGTTTTTCGCACGTTCAGCTTGATTTGCGGCTTTTTGATATCCCTTTTAAATGGACTCGGCTCACGTGGCTTTAACGCTTTGTTGGTGTCCTTGAATTTTTGTGCCGGAAATTTGAGACTTTTGCTTAGATTGCCCTCGGGTGGAATATCTTTGACCACGAGTCCAGCATTGGGCGATTTCCTGGGGCTGGCCCCGTGTGGTTTCGGTGTATTGATGTCCTTGAGGTTATCCTTCTGCAAGGTTTTGTCGTCAACCTTTTTGGTTTGCTTCATCACCATTTGCAACAGAATGGGCAATTCCTTCTGCTTAAAGCTGTCGCCGAACTCAAGCTGCAGCTTCTCACGCGGCTTCAGCTGGCACTTGTCGCCCGTCTCCAAAGCAAATGTCTCCAGGGTATGCTTGTAGCCATACCAATTGAAATAGTCGACCACCAAATAGTTCATCAGTTGGAGCAAACCCCGCTGCTTAAAGTCGCCACCGCAGAGCGGCTCATCCCTTTTAAGATCCATCTCTCCACGCATCATTTTCAGCACGTTCACATGGAGTCCGCTGCGCATCTCGTCCAGAATTCCATTGCGCTCGAAGTGCGCCCTTATGTTATCCTCGATTACCTGTGAATATGTGTTCTCTTCCATTTGGAACAATTTGCAATTCAATCGAAATGAAAATAAATGCGACAATTAATTTGAGATCTTTTACTGTATTTTTAAAGTTAACAATCTGAAGTCGAATTGAATTAAGACTGCTTGAAAAACCATATGGCACCTTTCATGTTACGAATCTTGAAAAAAAAAACGTTTACTCAGTTAGTTCAATTTAATTTTAGCTCATTTTTTTCATCGTTTTGTCTACAAAGTTTTTGTCAAGCCAGCGGCTAACGGCCTTAGCTCGTTAATCATGCTGATAACCTTGAGTTGGAGGCTGCATACATTAGCCATTAGCTGAACTTTTTCGCATTCACGTTGCCAAGTTTTTAAATCTGTCTAAGAGCTGAAGGCAAAGTGCACTGAACGATGACGCTTCAACTCTCGTGACCCTTACAGCTGTTTAGCTGCTCTTATGAGAAGCGCATAGAGAGGCGTTTTAATGTTGATATCATTTTTATTTATTTTCTGCTTAATTTTAAACGAAAAACAATACAAAGCTCTTTAATAAAAGCAGAATTTTATATGGCAATTTCTCTCATTTGATTACTTGTAAATTTCTTTATAAGATATTTAATAAATTAATTTAAGTGCATAAAAATAAATATTGGCTATTTCAAACTGAAATTTTATTGGTATCACCTTGTAAAAAAAAAGTTATAATTTTTAAAAAATTATGTTGAATAGCTCCTTTCCAAAGTTGAACTGCGTCTAATTAAAATGTGTACACTGTGAAAAGTCTTTGCTTAGTCCAAAAAAAAAAAAATACAAGGAAAGTGTATTGCCTTCAGTCGCCGCCAGGGGGCGCTTTCAACGGGCTCTGGAACGTGGCCGTTGCGTGTCGGTCTCAGCAATACTTTGCCGGACATTTACCTTGCTCTGCGGCACTTTAATGTCACCTTGCTGATATAAATTCTCCACTTTCTTGGGTGGTTCCTTATTGGGAATATATTTTAGGGTGGTCCTCGAATCAACCAAGGAGTTCAATGTGTTTAGCTTTTTTTTAGCTGGTATATCTCTTTGATTACACAAGACTCTCTTTCTGACTGAGGCCTCCTTGGCTGGCATATCTGCTATCATAATACTAGGTTCGGGTAAGAACTTCACTTTACTTGGCATTTTCTTAGCCGGAGTGCCCTTTTTTACAGTAGTAGGTTCAACTTTTAGGTCTTTTCTGGCCAGCTTTGCCTCGGCTAGCAGATCGTGTGCCTCGACGCCATCTGCAGGTTTGTTCACCTTTTTGACCAGGCTATTGCGCACCTGAGTTTTCTTCAATTTCTTGGATTGAAGCTCTACCTTCATTGGCATGTGCTCCCACTTGTTCCTGTGCATCAAGTTGTCATTGTTCCTCTTGGACTCCTTCAACAGCATATGCAGCAGAATCGGCAAATCAGCGTTTTCAATATTTAACTCACGCTGCAGTTTTTCACGCGGCTTTGGCTTCGACTTTTCGCCCGTTTCAATGGCGAACGTTTTCAGGGTGTTCTTGTAGCCAAACCAGCTGAAATAGTCGACAATCAGGTAGTTGAGTAGCTGCAACATACCACGCTGTTCCAAGCTGGTGCCACGCGGCGGCTCGTCCTTTTCCAGACCCGTCAGCTCCTGCAGCAACTTTACCGCTTTCACGTGCAGACCGCTCCGTAAACTGTCCAACTGCTCATTTCGCTCGAAATGCGGCCCGACATCCTCAGTTATTTCCGAATACAAGCTATTTTCCATTTGAACTGGAAAACACTATATAAATAAATTTGTGAAAAAACCGCGAAATTTATATGTATTTAAGATTTCGATCTGAACTCAAATTGATTTTGGTTTTCTGTGAGTATCGAAAACAAACACCTGATTATCATTTTGATCTTTGTTTCAACGCTTACTTAGTTATACATATTAATATCTATATATGTTTGTACTACAAAATTTTCCGCTTTTCCGCTTTTCACTTTTGGAAGGCGACTTAATGAGATGCTGCGCCTAATTAAACTTTGTGCACACACAACGGTTAAAGGTGCGCAAAGGAGTTGCCTAGCACCGAAAATAGTTGCCGATAATGGCCGACAGAGGGCGCCGCTAACAGGCTTTAGCTGCGTTGCCGTTGCAGCTGCCTTTGCTGCTGCCTTTGCAGCTGCCTTTGCCTTGTATCAGTTGCAAAATTTATTGCACTTAATGGAATTTAAAAGTTTGTTTACTTGGCGCAAGTTGAAAGCCAAGCAAAATGCTGAGAATGTGTGTGTTTGAGTGTGTTTGTCTATATGTATGTGCTAGCTAACGACAATGTCGTTTAAATGAATTTATGCTTAAACGATAATCATGCAAATTAATAGTTTTGTAAGAACTTAAAAAAAAAATGAACTTACATTTGACTTTTCCACACGCATCGCGTTGCGCAAAACTTTTGCAGACGTAACAAAAAATTAGAGAAAAAAAAAGGAAATTTAAGCACAACAGCGAAAAGCATTGGAAAAACTTTATGTCTGTGTTGGCATTCGGTTTTGTAGGTGCAGCTGAAAAAGAGTTTTTTCGCCGCGATTGAGCCAAAGAATTATTTAATAACTATTTTTCAGTACCATTTTTTTTCTGCTGAAAGTTCTCTTTGCTTTTAATTTTGTAATGGAATTGTTAAGAGCCGTAGTTGGCTGATTTATGGCCAGGGCAAAGTTTTTTTTAGCAAGGGTTAAAAAAAAAAGCTGGCAGAAAAATATATAAAGGCAGCCACAGCTGCCTTAAAGTCTAGTGCAACAGCTCTTTAAATATTTGTTCAACTAATTAGCAAAAGTGTTGCCAAAAACAAAGTACAATCACCAAGTAATGCTCAGAAAATGCTGCGCCATTTCCGGTTTATCTCGACTTTGTAGCAAAGCCAATTAGACAAAATGGCTGCGACACATTTCCGCTGATTGGCCCTCCACATTGAGCCTCATGCGTTTGCTTTAAGTGCGTTCCTCATTAGGGGTATTCCAGCAATAACGCAAAGGTTGTAACGCAATTGGTAAAAGATGTGCGTTCAATATGGGAATTGCTTTAATATTAAGTAGATATATTCTTCTTCATTTCTTCTTTGTATTGTATTCGTAAACGGTTTAAATTTTCCTTTTATTAACCTTTGCACTAAGTGTCTGTATTATTTTAATTAAATTTAATTTGTAGTCTTTTTTGCTTATAAAAGTGTATTCAAATGGCGATGTAACACACAAAGTTGTTTTATTCTTTTGTTGTTATTGCTATTTTCGCTGTTGCCCATTGAGCATTGTCCTTGTTGTCCTTGTTATTACCGACACACTTTCGCATTTGCTAATCGCATTAATTATGCGCTGCTTTCAGTTGCTGCTGGGCCTTTGCTGCTGCAGGCAAATGGCCAACAAATTGAACAAAGGCAAACTGCAGGCGTGGATAAGGACAACAAGACAGCAAGAGAGAGAGAGAGTGAGAAAGAGTAAATTGTGAAGGTTGTCTTAATTGCCACACTGGGGAATTGATTTGAACGCGATAGCGAACATTAGCAGAAGATGGCATTTTATTTCATAAATTATCAATTAGTTTTTGAAAATAATTATGCGAGATTTATTAAGTGGCATTGGATGGCAACTTTTGGGCATCTTCAACAACTTTTCGACAAATTTCTATTGAATTAATTAACAGCTGCACTTAATCAAATTGTGTGGCATAACGCTCGATAAAGTCCTCAGCAAAATTATGGGCAAACAAAGTGCGTAGGTAATTGAGAAATGTTTGCTATATAAATACATCTTAATTGGTTAAGTTTTAAATGGGTTATATTCAAGGAAAATATATGGCATAATAATTTCTGTTCGTTATATTTGCTTAACATAGCGATTTAGTGCCATAATGTTATTAGCAGTACATTTAGAGCGGACGTTATGTTAACATAACAGCTTTTAAAAAGATCGCTGTTATGAGAAATGTTTGTTTGTATTAATAGCTGTTAAGTCTTTCTGTTTACAAACATAGATTTTAATTAGTTTTTAAGATAGTTCTCTATCCTTTATAATATTATTGGCTTCACTTAAAGTTGCTGATATGCTTTCGAATTGTCTTAATCATGGTATCCGCCTGAGAATTGGAGGATTCACGCAACAGTCCAATAACTTCAGAAACGCCACCTGTTGGCCGTCCGCGATGTGTTTTGGTTACCATCGCAAACAGGACGCCCGCACAAGCGCCACGTTTACCCTCCCAGTTCTCCGGACTAGGATCAAGTCTGTAACCAAACATATTTTTTTTATATTATCTAATAATAGATACATTTTGGTTACTCACTTCTCCAGCATATCAAATGCTTTGGCAGCCACCCAAAATTCCTCGCATTTGTAGCATTCATTTGCAATTAGCTGAAGCAGCAGGAAAGCCTCCGCATTGGTGTCCCTTGTGATGAACACATTCCAGGCCAGCTCCGGGTGGGCGCAGTGTATGTGACACTTGGCCAGAATCATGCAATAGGTATGCTGATTTTTAATGTCCATGTCGCTGATTTGCGTCAGCAGCTCTTCGGCCTCCTTGTAATAGCCTGTGGCGCACTTGGCCTGGGCAAAGTTATAGTTGAAAACATCGTCGTTTACAAAATAGCTCCGGATGGAATTCATATAGACGAGCACCTCCTCAAACTGTTCGTACAAAAAAAAGGCAGAGGCCATGCTCTGGCGTCCCGGTATCGTATCGCATTCGGTGGCCGAGCTGCCCACAAGATGCAGATTTTGCTGGGCCGTCTTAATGTGTTCTTTCTGCAAGAGAGAGAGTAAAGTTGGCTAGAATTCTACCCTGCACTCAATTGGCACTTACCGAACCGAGTTGCTGCCCCAGTGCCGCATGCACAACGCCCTTGAGTATGTATTCATGCGGCGACGTCGGATCCAGTTCCTTCATCAGGGCATGCGCCTCCTGCACATCGCCCTGCTTCAGATAGTAAATGGCCAGATTTAAACGCGCCTCGGGCACAATGTTCAGCAGCGCCGGCAGCACTCGGAGCGCTCCTTCCCCGTTCCGGAACACCACCAAATTGTGTCGAATTAAGTCCGCACCGAATGTGCCATTGTCAGCAATATTTTTGATCTCCTGCTCGGCGACGCGGCCGCTGAAGAGACGAAACCGATTGCAGGCCTTCAGATTGATGGCAATGGTGCTATCGCTATGCTGGCTGAGATACACGTCGAGCACTTCCTGGGACATGTCGTAGTAGTCCAGCTTGTAGAAGCACAGCGCCAAATAGACATTAATGGCCAAATAGTCTTTGTTGTCGACCAGCACGCGCTTGTACACATCGATGGCCTCCTGGTAATGGGCCCGCATATAGTGCATCGAGGCCAGGCTAAGCTGTTGCTCCACGCTGTCCGTGCTGAGCAGCATGTCCAGTAAATCGGCCCACTGCTGATCGTCGCCCAGCTTGTGGGCAAGATGGAACAGCAAACGCTGCTTCAGTGGCGTGTTGGCACTGCCCTCCATCAGCTGTTGGGCCTCCTCGTAGAGGCCCAAGTAGAACATACAGACGGCGACATTGAGTGCCAGCTGTGGATCCTTCAGGGCCTGATATTGTTGCAGCGCCTGCTGATAGTCGCCCAAGTGGAAATTGCAGTAGGCAATCCATTGATCGATTTGTCGCTGCCGCTGCTCCTTTTTCTGTGCCGCCTCCTCGCTCTCCTCCTCGTGCTCATCGTTAGCGTACTGCGGCAGTTGCATAGCCAATAAATACTTGCTTACCATAAACAATTCGAACTTACCTCGAGAAAGGCTCGGGCGCCCGTGTAGTCGCGCCTGATGATGAAATCCTCGAGTGTTGCCGGCGCTGGCGCTTTGCGCTGCTGTTGCATGCCACCGCCGCTGGCCACGTGCCGCGAGCTGGCCGAGTCCGTTTTGCCGCGTGAAAGTATCTGTTACTCAAGTTACTCAAGTATCTCAAGCATTTCAAGTATCTTTTGCTATTTTCAGCTGCATTTCTTACCATTTTTTTATGCTATTTTGTTGCTTCAGCTAAACTTTGTTGCTCTTATATATATTTTTTTTTACTTATTTTCGTTTACAGTCTGTTGTGTTGTGCTGTCCTCGGGGCGCTTGGTTACCGCTACGATTACGGTTATGGTTGCTTGGCAACCAACATAGCGTCGATAAAGCAGTTCCCATGCTTGACTGCACCCGTAGCCAACTGTTGCTGCCCGTAACGAACCCAATGCAAATGCTATTCTCAACTCCTGCTCTTGTTTTCACTTCTTACTTGTGTTCGTTTTCTTTTTTTTGCTTTTGCTTTCTTCTTGCTTGTTGGTTATTTTTGTGCTGAAGCGTCAAATGCGTTATGTTTACACTAACGCGTTTTGTTATGCTTAACTTTTACGTGCACTTTGTGACACGTAGCTATAAAAAAGTTTGCTTTTTAAGTAAGTTTCAATAACCTATTACAGTTAACAGTTTTTTTTTGTAAATAAAAGTGTTGGAAATGTAAATAACATTTCCCTGTCGATTAACATTTTTTCTAGCCTAAACTTATCTCACCAATGTTCTTCTGTATTTATGTTAACTTTATATGCTTTAATCCTTTAACATGGCTCTAGTTTAAAGCGCAATTTCGCGTTTATGTTAATGACGCCATTGGGGTTAATGTTAATTACATTGCGAGCAATTACGAACACATAATTAAACAGCAACACACAAAATGTTGCCAAACTATTTATTTTAACAGCAGGCAAGTAAACCTATTTAGAATGGTGTAAATTTTATTAAGAAGTCGAAGTACCTTTGGCATTAGTCAGTGTATGCAATTATACGGGTACTTGGAAAATAGAATTTCCTTTTCTTGTTTTCATATTCCATTACGAGATTTCACTTGCATTCCACTTAAGGTGAGTTCATCCATCCAGAGTACGACTATAGTTATGCCTGTGGAATGCATTGTTGACACACTTGCTTTATTTATAAGGCGTACAAACTCATAAATATGCAGTCAGCCCGAAGAAAAATGCGTACGTCACTCACATATTTTCCTTGGCGAACGCAATGCTTTTAAAATTTGCACATTTTCCTTTTCACACAGGCTTTTTTAAGCTTTCTTCTTTGGCACTGTGTGTTTTATCTGCTGACACTGCAGAATGCTAAATGTGTTTCAAATCCGATGATAGACACCTGTGTGGAAGTTTGTTTTTACTTGCCATATTATTGCAAACATGTGCAAAATCGAATTGAGTTCCATACAACTATCTGCTTTGATGGGCTTTTACTTGAGTTTTGCACTCTTATAAGACTTTGCTTGAAATAAATAAAATGTATATAAATTTAAAGCAACTGGAGCCAAATAAAATATGTTTAAACTGATAAAGATGAAGTTGACAATCAATTAAATAAAAATCATTTAATTACCATAAATTTAAAAATGTACTGTCGAAAAATTTATAAGTAAACAAATAAATAATATTTTTTATATGAATGATAGGCTTATAGCAGTAATTGACAGCCAGATTAAAATATTTAAATTCATCAAAGCTAAAATCGTCATATTAAAAATGATTAAAATTTTTATTTGTTTAAAAAATTGTTAAATATTAGATATAGTTTTAAGCAAACGACAATAATTATTGGTTTCATTTTAATCCTTAATAAAATGTTGTTAAATGAATTAATTTGTTATAGGAAATTAATCTTGATAATCAATATAGAATCGGTGATTTTTTTGGGCTAGGTAATATGAGCTCTCTGTTAGATATGCGTAATCTCAAATGTAAATCCGTGTTATCTTTCAACCGCAACAAGACAACAACAATTGAATATAAAAATCTAAATAAAAAACGAAAACAATCTGTTTGACAACAACAGCAACAACAACAACAACAATGTTTGAAATACAAATGCGGGATACTGTGGAAACAAATTTATTCTCAAGTGCTGTGCAACGGTAACGAGTACTTGAATCATTTTAGTTGCTTGCCCCACGGTGTTGTGTGCTGTGTTGTGTTGTTGTGTATTCAGGGCGCGCCTTTGTTTATGCTACACTTTATTGCGCTTTTGCAATTTCGCGTTTCCGTTTCCTGTCAAATCAGCCATAAAAAGCAAGTCGGGTCACCCGTAACACCGCGCGCCTATTACATTTCGCAGTCGAATAAACAATGCCAACATCATTTGCACCTCCTTCATTATGGCGCTCGTTATTTGTCAAACAAATAAACAGCAGCAGCAGCAGCAGCAGCAGCAGCAGCAGCTAAAGGGGCGTGTCAGGGTCTGAAGGCGTGACAGCCGACTACGTGCAATTGTCTCGCTCGGCCATGATTTTCCATCATTATCATTGCGCTCGTGTTTACATTTTTAGAGCAGCTTTCCCATCTATACAACGAAAGCCCCCGATACGAAGGCGAAGACATCAACGTGGCCCAAAGAGCGAAGAGGGAACTTTGTCAAGTTGGGCACCAAGTGACAATTTATTGTCATCTCTTCTTTGCCTTTGCCTTGATTCACGCTTGTTTTATTTCTGTTTTGTTTTGCTTTTTTATATACCGGCTATTTGCATTGCCTCTTTCTCTGTTCTCATCTAGCACTTGGGCAAACTTGTTTTCCTCCTGCTTAAGTTGCTTTTTTCGTTTTCTGTTGCCAAACGAAACAAAAAAAAAAATAAAAAAAATCACATGAAAATTGCGAACTTGCGAAATGAAGTGCAAAATTCAAACGGAAATTGAAATGGCAATGACAGCGCTGAGTTCGCTTTCTCTGTCTATCTGTCTATCTCGCTCTCTCCTCATTCTTTCACTTTGGTATTTTCTTTTTACTTAGTGCCTTTCCTGCCTCGATTCTTAGCTGGGGCACATGTTCTTTGCCTGCAGCTGCATAGATTTTTCCAACGACGTAAAGTTGTAGAAAATGGCGATTTTCTCAAGCGAAAACTAAACACTCGAAATGCGAAAATAAATAAGAATGGACATCTTGGCGATTTATTGTTCATGATGATGATGATGATGTTCTCTGTAGCTGTTGTTGTTGTTGTTGTTGTTGCTTTGCCTTGACTGTAGCTCAAATGTTGCATGCCACTGAAGCATGCATAATAACTGGACTCACTGTCTGCCATAAAAAATAGACTAAAAGAAACAAATGCGAATAACCAAAAATGTTGAAACGCTTTTATAAAAATGCAATAAAACTAGTTTAAGTATATATTTTTTGTATTTACTTGCCGTAAAGTTTATATGCTTAAAATAATCTTCAATAAGATAAGAGTGTAAGTATGTAAGTAAAATATTTGAATTTAAGCTATGTTTATAATAAAAGAGACAATTTATGTTTATATTTGTTAAGCTTGTAAGTATACTTAATTTATGTTCCATGCAAAGATGTTTTGATTGATTTTATGAAGGTCGAGAAATGCGAGACTTAAACTTTGTTACTTCCAAACTCTTCCCAATTATATTTTTCATTAAAACCATTAAAAACTGATTGCTGAAAATAATTTTTTTAAATTGGAAAAAATATTAAAAAATGAGTACAAATTTATTAAAAATAAATGAACTTTTTTATGTATTTATTTTTTAATGTTCAGATTGAGTTTATTAAAGCTTGTCTTGAGCTTATTTAAATTGTTTTAATTTTTTTATATTTAGCTTTAAAGTCTTTTAAATGGCCTTAACTTAGATCATCTCTGGGCCTTATTATTAAAATTATTTATATTTAATTAATATTAATACATATTTATTAAACACAAATTAGCTTTTTTAGATATTTATTTATATAGATTGAGTTTATTAAAGCTTGTCATGAGCTTATATAAATTGCTTTATTTTTTTTATATTTAGCTTTAGGGTCTTTCATCGCTGAGCTTTATACTTTTCTGATCTCTAGTGCCTTGGTAAATTTTATATATAGGTTAAAGTAAGCACAGCAATTATGGTATTAATGTTATACCAATCTAGGTTTTATTTTTTTTACAACTTTACAACTTTTTTTTACAAATAAATAAGCTTTAAATAAACAAATTCTCCCGAGAGTTGGCCTTGAAATATTTAGCTTTTGAGCCTCAAAGCAGCAAAGCTCTCAATTCGGCACTTTCACTACATCAAAGGGCCCAACAAGAGTCAACGATAAGCCAGGGACAGGGAGGGGGCGGGGGGGGGGGGGAGGGTGCGTGGTAGAGGGTAGAGCATTAGGGCAGGGCTGAGGGCACTAAATATCGAACAGGCAACGGTTGTTTGCAATTAGGAGCAAATAAACTAAATTGTTTCGTGGTTCGAGTATTTTCGCCTAATGCGAGCCATTTTCAAATTTGTTTAACAAACACACACGCAACACACACAACACACACAACACACACTCACACACACACACACGCACACATTCGCATCGCATGTGGCAATTGCATTATTGGTAAAATGTTGCTGGTAAATGTGTGAAATATTTTGGCTGGTTTTTGCCGGCTGGCCTCTAATTTGTGTATTTTGTACGATTTGGCGAATTTACATATTTTAATTAAAACACAAATTTTGCGTTTTAGGCCACAGTTTGAAAACCAAATCAAAATCAAACGCAAAATGCTCGCAACAAGCCATTTTAGCCATTTTATACCTAGGTATCAGTTGTAACTGTGTGTTGTTGTGATTTGTATACCACGCACAAATGAGAAACGGGTATGATGAACTTAAGAAATTAAAGTCAGGAGCAGAGAGAAGCACACTTGGTTACAGGGTATGTCGAATGCTAGTAAATAAGCACCAATTTAAATTGATCACACTCAACAAGCTTTAAATATTAAAACGATTTTTTGATTATAATACATTCGACTTTATCTTAAACACTTTGACTTCGATTTTTTTTTTGGTTTGCTTACAACCTTGCGGGCCACATGCTTGCGGGCCTTTGGTTATTTTAATAAATATTTCAGCAGCCACACACACACACCACAGTAACACACACAAGCACGCACACACACACACAGACAGACATAGTTTACTATCTACTAAATATTTAAACGCAGCATCAGATCGTAAAAGCAAAATGTATGCAAAGTGCATGTCGAGCAGCAATCGAGGCGAGCTGTAAAAAAATAGTGGAAGACGAGCTGGAAAATTAAAATAAATAAAAGTAGACATCGAGCAAAAGGCAAATTAGCAAACAGGCGTTTAAAGAAAGCCAAAAGCGCGAGAGTAGAACGACTAGAAGCTACCCTGTTGAACTGTTAATGATAAATTAATAAAATATTTTTAGCATACTCGAATGTTATTGTTAAATATTTATTTTGAATATATAAATTTGTAAGAAAAACATACGCATATAAAGTAAATCTTTTTGAAAAACAATTAAAAATTATTAAAAAAATATCTGCATTATATAAGTTAAATTTTGATTATATGTATTAAATAATTAAGCTATTTATTAATATTTGCTATTCCACACCAGCCTAATATACCCCATACCTGCATGTTGCACATTACAGGGTATTACAGGGGCAGGAAAAAATGCAACAATATTGAATAAAGTTAGTACCTGTCGAGCTGTTGTGTTCCATCGTATGCTGCATGTTATATATATATATATACTACTCGTATTTTTACTTGTATTTTTACTCACATTTTTACAGCGAGTATTTGGCCAGAGCCGGCGGTGCAAAGCAGTCAACGGGATTCACACCCAAAGCACCCATAGAATCGAGCATGAAATATGTGTGCATGTATGTGTGCATGTGTGTGTGTGTGTGTGAGTGTGCCTGATTTCTAATATAAACGCAAATATGCAAACATTGTGCTGCGAACATTTTCACCACGTCTTTTCACGGCTTGGCACTGAAGTGAAAAAAGAAAAAAGGATGTGGAAATATATCTGCATAGATCCAGTAGGATTGCATCCAGTAGGAGGACTGTGTATTGCAGTTGCTACAGAGTGTGTATTTGGATACTAATTTGCAAATATTATTACCAATTAACTAATTACTTTCATTCACTTAACTTTTAAGTAAAGTTTTTTTTAAGCTAGTTAAGACCTTTCCATTTCTTTTTATTCTACTATTTATTGGGTAACAGAAATCACAAGCGTTTAACCAGAAAATTATTGATTTAAGCTGAACTCAGATTTGCACTCAAATTACGAGAAACTCTTATCGACGAGAGATTCTTAAATAAAGTACGCATCGTGTCCAAATGGTTTTGGTGCCAAATGTTGCACAATCTCGCACACACAGACACACACGGACACACACACACACAGGCACATACAAAATTGCTTAATTTCATGCACATCCCTGTTGTTCCAATTCCCCTTTGGAGCCTCCCTTCTTGCCCCCTGCCCCTGCCCCGTCGTGGCATGCATCAAATGCGTTGCCTGCAGGCGCAAAACAAATAAAAGCAAAATGTGCCAAAGCCGCAATAAGTGTGTGTACTTGTCTGTGTGTGTGTGTGTGTGTGTGCGTGTGCATATTTGGGTAGCCATGTCTTGTGCTATGCTATGCCACGCCCACACAATCAAGCGCCCATTTATGCACTAATTAAAATTTTATCGTTAAATCTTGTTTGCATGCATTGCAACAAGCGGCGTGTTGAACCCAACGACGGCACATCTCGAGTGGAGCACCAGCAGCAGCCATGAAAACACTACTCTGTGGCCCATACGTACCCACCCCCCCCCCCCCTCCCTCCCCCCTCCTCCTCCTCGTCACTATGCGCTTGCCACTATAACAGCCCCTTAGTTACTCCCCATTCAAATGTATGCAATGCGCACATTTTTCGTCGAAAATGTTTGGCAACAGTTATTTGCACTTCCGGCGCTTGCCACGCCCAAATATTCAATGCCCATTGCCTCCTGCTGTTCCGGCTTGTTGCAGCCACACACACTTGGCTACACTCAAAGAAAAAACACAAGCAATTTATTTTTAGTTGAAATGGAGTACGAGAATATGTTAAGTTTTCTTCATCGGAAATAATAAGAAATAGTTTTAGTTTTGCATTTCTCTCAGTGTATTGGCATTTGCATGCATTTAACGCTTGCCGCCAAGCATTTTCATATTTTATTTGCTTTTCGCCAGTCAAATACGCGCACAATTCAGCTCCGATAAGTGCTATTGCATATCTTTCAAGTGCTTTATAACTGAAGGGGCTGTTCCATGGAAAAGGTTGAGGGGGGGGGGGGGGGGGGGGGGGGGGGGAGGGGGGGGGGGGGGGGGGGGGGGGGGGGGGGGGGGGGGGGTATACTAGGGGAATGGTCAATGTTGAGCTAACACGCTGTTATTATAGTTGACCCATGGCATAGTTAGTTGGGCAGCAATTAAATATGAATTGCATTTATTTCACTAGCTGGCAATTTGATAAAAATCACAGAGTTTTGTCATTTTTCACCCGTTAGCTGTTTCGTAAAATTAGATTACACACAGACACACTCTAAAATTCAATTTACCAACAACACAACACAAAAAAAAAATTAGTTATAAATGTGTATTTTGTGTATATGTACATATATAAAAAGTATGTGCATAAATAAATGTGCCAAACTAACTGACCGAAAACTAGCTGAGGCGAACTTTTCGCGCCGTCAACTTTTTTAATTTAATATCAAATACGCTGCGTATACGTAATTTTTGCGGCTTTAATCTGTGTGTGTGTGAGTGTGAGTGTGCGTGTGTGTTTCTGTGTTTCGAGTGTGGTCAGAAATTTAATTAAAATGTTTCACGAGTAAAATTTCAAATTCAAATTTCAAATTGCATGCAAAATGAATAATTGAATGCAATACGACTAGTTGAAATCAGTTTGACTGCTGTTCTGCTTAATTTTTGTCAGCTACTGTAAACCAAAATTGAAACGTTTGCTGCTCAGTCAATTTGAGCTGAGAGTTCAAACAATTCAAACACAACAGCAATATTTATTTAAATATTTTCAAATTATGTTTGTTATCGGTTGGAGCTCTAAATGTTTATTTATAAAATGCGTTTACAAAAGTTAATTAATTGAGAATTTAAAATGTTAGCTTAATTTAAATGTTTGGTAAAAGCGGGGTTTTTTTTATTTTGAATATATCAGCATTTTTTATATATATTTAACTTTAATTGCCATTAACATTTACCACATTCTTAAAGTAAAGAAAGTCGTTATGATTTCTTATAAAGATATATAAAACCAAATCTGGTTTGTAAATCAAATTCTAACTCAATTAGTTTGTTTAAACTAGTGGCAATTTAATATGGTGTTTAAAGTATTTAATATTCGGCTCATCGAAAATAATATCACTGTTTTGTTTTCACTATATTTTTAATGATTTTTTTGCGGCAGACTGAATTGTCACACAGCTGGACACAAAACAGCCGCAAAGAATTTACAAATTGAATTTCTATTTCAAATACAAAACAATTAGAATCAGGTACAAATATTTTTATATCTATTAAATTTGATTACATTTTAATGCATATATAATATTATTTACATAACTTTTGTATGTTAAGAGTTATAAATTTAAAATTCATATTCCGATTTATTAAAGAATTTTACAGCCTAGCTGTTTTGCAACGCCTTCGGACATCAAGTCTCGCCGCTTTATGAGCTTAAGGGCTGAGCGGTGCCACGCCCACTTTACTTGCACTGGGGCGCCCTAAAAAACTTATTTATTACCTTTGTTTAGACTTTATATAACACTCGAGTTGATGGCACTTGAGCAAATGGCATTAGCATTGTCTCCTTTTCCCATGCCAGGGCGGTTATTATTACTTGCGCTGTTGTTGTTGTTGTTTGCTGTTAGCCAGAGACACTTCCTTATCATGGCCACAGCCGCCCCCGAAGTAGACGAGATGGAAATGTTATCCTTGGTCTGCCACTTGGCGGGCCGCGGCGCTTGATTTGTGCGCCTCGTGTGTGCGGCGGGAAGTTTGTTTTGCGTCTTGTTTATGCGCCTTCGAGTATGCTGCGAAAATTACACATCTCTTGCATGTAGTTACTTGTTTTGTTGTTGCCTGAGAAAACACTGATAGAACTTTGTTGGCAACAGACTGCGCTTTACTTATTAGAGCTGACACAGAGTCGATAGTTTTACACATATCGAGATGGGATTGTTTGCAGCAAGATATCTTCAAATAGTTATCTATTGAGCTAATCGATATTTCCATTAGCTCATCTTTCCACTTGTGCATGGTATGCTGTTAGCGATTATTAAATTAATTACCTATTCAAAATATATTTATTTTAGCTTAAAAATATCGATATTTAGTATGCTTTTTGTATAATAATCAAAGTAGCCCCAGTTTTACTTACCTTTTACTATTAAAAGCTTCTATATAAAGTATTAATTTTATTACTATTTGCTCTAAATTTGCGACTATCGATATACATCGATAGCAATCGTTATTCGAAATGTGTCAAATACCCAAGAACTTTGTAACATCTGATCTTGTGCATCATCTGCGATGCGATAAACCCAAAGTTACCATACCTGAGGTAAATTCGCGCCGTTTTATTCAAATACCTAATCCTAATACTTGCCAATCCTTCAGAAATCGCATGTTGTGATCCATAAGAATTGGAACAATCCACGTTTTATGTTCGTGCTCGAGAATGGGGACTTGAACACGGCGGCACATTATTTAGCCGAGCGTATGCACGAACCCTTCGATCCCTTCCCGATTGCCTGTGTGGCCGTGCAGCAGTCGGTGCACGACGATTTCATTGAGCGCGTCCGCAATCTGTTCCATCAGCTGAAGCCGCACGTGGCGACGCATCCGACGTTCGAGCGCACCCTGAAAGAGCTGGAGTTTGGCGCCGTGAAGCATGTGCTGGCCGACGAGTCGAATGCGCCGTCGATCGCGAGTCCCATCATTGTGACGGACAATGTGACCCAGCTGTATTTCAGTAGCCGGCCGTCGGGTGTGGTTACACTGAAGAGCTTTAACACGATTCGCGAGGCGGCCGATATCTTTCGCCATGAGCAGCCGCAATTCGACGCCGTTTACGTGTTCGACGAGAGCATCACTAGCGTTTATGCGCTGGCCTCGCGGATCAGCTGCTTTCAGTTCTTTGTGAACTGCGTCGATGTCTGCTTGATACCCATTCTGCCGTACTACGGCTTGCGGCAGGCCTGCTCCCTGATGCAGGGCGGCTTTCACTTCGAGGCCTTAGACATAAACTACGTCTGGCGCATCATTGTCTTTCCGTATACCACAACCTTTGTACGGCGCTGCAGTTGCCTGCCGCATCAGTGCACTTGCCACATTGATCGCAAAATTTGCGGTTAATAAATCGCTATGCATTCCATCAGCCAGTTGCGTGAAACCAGAAACTAGCTAAAGAAAACTGAAAAAAAATATAAAAAAAAATATATATATAAGAAAAAACAACGTGACAGAAACTTAACTTTCTGGCTGGCTGTGACGTCTGCTTCTATCTGAAGATGCTAAGAAAATCGCAGCTTCCAAGCTGGCAATTGGACTGACAACACATGTGCCACATAATTTTCGCGGTTGTTGGTTTTCAATTGCTATCACAGTGAACACTAAAGATGTGCAACTAACATATTGTGTAATGAAATAAATTCAGTAAAAATTTTAAGTGTGTAATATACAGATTATAAAATATTTGGTTTAATTTAAATGTATGTAGAATAAATACTTTTTGTTTTATGTAGTCCTCTTTATATGGGCATCACTGTACTTGGCCTTAGCCACTATAATTTGTCTGTATTTATCAGTCCGTGTCTGCTGCTCTTTCCGCTTTGACAGTCTCAGCTGCCTTGTGCACATACATATGTCGCAGACTGTTGGCTTTTAATAAAACTTCACACACTGAGCTCCTCTTACCAAAGAAGGCAACTATTAAACTGGCAGCCAGCCATTAGTTGCGGCTGTCGCAGTCGCTTCTGTTGCTTTTGTTGCTGCCGATGCGGCAGCTTGTCGCCAGTCATCGACAGTTTGGGGCACCGTTGAGTTTTCGGCATTTGATGTGCCAACTTGTTAATGAGTTTGCCTTGGCGAAGAAGAAGAAGCAGAAGAAGAAGCGGAAGTAGCAAAAGAAAGCCTTCAGATACTAAGTTTGCCACATGCCGAGCCCAACTGCAACTGCAACCTTCAACAGTTGCTGGCATTGAAGAGCAAATGTTGTTGCACTGTCTGACAACTCAGTATCTAACTGTCTGTCTGGCTGTCAGTTGGACTGTCTGCCCCATTGCTATTTGTCAGTTCTGTCTGCATTTGTGATTTGAGTTTGACAGATTTTGGCTGTACTTTAGCAGCGTCTGCTGCCCTTTTATCATTTTATAGTTTGCCCGACTCTAAATGAGAGAAACAAAAATCGAAAAACTACAAAAATCCAACAAGCGATTCACAAAAACGTTTTCTCAAAAATTATTTAAAAATATACTCTTAGTATCTGATATGCCCACATATTTATTTATTATTTTTATTTATTTATCTTTGGTTAAAGGGTTTCCTACTACCTTATTTTCAGCTTGATCAGTTATAAATAATATTCCCGCATAAGATCCTTTGGAAAACTTTAACGAATTCGCTGGGAAAGCGTTTCTCGAAACAATTGCTATTAAATATTTTATGAGTGGACTGTGGAAAAGCTTAACGCAGCTATGTTTATTTGTTTGCCCTGCCGTCTGGCGTTTGGCTATAAATTGTTATTTATGTCTGGCGTTGGCGTTGGCTTTGGCTTTGGCCACGCCCACTTGCCAAACATTGATGACCGCCTGCGGCCGTTATTCTATTAAGCTTTGGCGAACTTGAAATTTTCGACCATGTCGCGGCTCAAAGTCAATGCCGCAGATTTGTGTTTTATTTTATTTATTTTTTTTTTGTTTATTTTTGTTAATTTTGTTGCTGTTTTTGTTTCTCCTCTTTTGTTTGTGTGACGTCACAGACAGACGGACAGACAGACAGACAGACAGCCGTGGGGCAGCCCCCGGAGCAATTGGTGGCCTATGCAGCAGTTTCTGGTTACCGTATTGCGGCAGCTGCCAGACTGTCCTCGCTCGCTCTGGGCCAACAAAAGCCAACAGCAAAAACAACAACAACAACAACAAGAACAACAACCGCAATGGACACTTGTCAACGGTTGACGCCGTTGTTGCAAGTTGTTGATGTATGTGATGGTTGTTCTTGTGGTTGTTGCTGTTGTGGTTGTTGTTGTTGTTGTTCTTGTTCAATTGCGGTGTTAGCCCTTTGGGTCTAATGGAATAGAAGTGCTTTAGTGCCAGCCTTGGTTTTTTCGGCTATATATACATATATAGTATGTACTCTCTATACTTTTATTAAAGGATTTTTTTTAAGTTTTTACTTTAGTTTTAAGGCTTCCAGGCTTAAAGTTATGAATGGAAATTTTACATATAAAAAGGGCTGACAGAATAGCAAAACAATTTAACTGTTTAAATATATATATAGTATATATATATTTTTTTGTCATTTATATTTATTTTTAATCTGTCTTTTAAGACTAATAATAAACAAGTTTATTAATAACTTCAGTAAGCTAAATGGAGGAATTGAACTGCAGGGAGCCCAACCATATATGTACTTATAGATTTATATTATTTTACTATATACTTCTATGTCTATATATTTCCGTATATTTCAGTCTATATGGCAGATATGGGACTTAATCTTTTATTTCGTCTTGGACAGAGAAAGCTATCTAAAAGACCTAAAGCAAAAAGGTTATTGACGACATGTTGTCTATTTACGTAATTTCCAGTTTTTTCCTTTATTTATTTATATATATTTATATATTAATTAATTCCTATTTAAGTTTTTAAGCATTAGGCATTAAAAGCAAGTTCAAAAATTAGCGTATTAAAAATATTTTGTGCCAGAATGTTTTCGATCCTTTAATATATTAGACATTAAAAATGTTTTAAAGCAGAATTATTTAATAAAGCAAACACTAAGTGCAACACACTTTGGTTTGTATTTAATTCATTTGACAAAGATAAATCAAAGCTGATAAAAAATGTATTTGCCAAGGCACTCGACATGCACAATAAACCAGAAAAAAGAGCAACAAAGTGAACAATACACAAACTGGCAATCAATTGGAGAGCACTGTTCAAAAATACAAGAACAATATGAGGAAAACCACAAGCGACCGCAACAATTTGAAAAACATTACCCATACGCCAGGTGGGACACACACCGAAAACATTGCACCAAGATAACAGAAAAACCAAAGCACAGATGGAGAGAAAAACAATTGGGCAACGTGGCGTTTGCCCGAGCGGAAGCAGAGGCGCTTGCGGTACAGTGAAACACCCCAAAAGTGGAAGCGCAGTGTATATTTTCAACACCTGCTGGTCAAACAAATCGTGTTCATTTTGGTCCAAACACTAATTTCGACAAGGTGCAAACAAGCTGACGTTTCCCCGACTCTGTTCATGTGAATTGCGAATGTGAACAGCAAAATACACACACACACACAATAGACAACACACACACACACACACAGAGACATATAGAGGGGCTTGTCACGTGCTCTGGTCTGGTCTGGTCTGGTCTGGAATTGTGTCTGGGTCTGCGTTTTGGGGCCTGTCGTCGACAGATAAAATGCTTTTTGAAAAATGTAAAATTGCATTTGTAACCGCATTTCATTAGAGAAAGAAAGTCAAGCGTCAGGTAGCAGCAAAGGCAGCAGTAAAAGCAGCAGCAGCAGCAAGCAGCATTAGCAGCAGCAGCAGCAGCTGACAACAGACGTTGGCAGCGGCACGTAGCCCAAAAATGGCATTGGGCTAACGCAAACAGCAACTTGCAGCTGGCAGACAGACAACCGGCAACCGGCAGCCGACAACTGGCAAACGTGCAACATTGTAGCTGCAACAAGGTTCGCATTCGCGACAGCGCAGCAAACGTCACGGTCAGCGGCCAAGCAGCAGCGTTGCCTGAGGGAAAGGAGAGGGGGTGGTGGGGGGGGGAGGGGATCAGGCCATGTTACAGTTGCCATTTTTGTTGCTGCCAGAACATAAACATGCCCGTCTGAGCTGTGTGCGTGTGTGTGTGTGTGTTTGCAGGTGTATGTGTGTGTGTTCGTTTAGGCTTTAAATAGCTGCCAGTTATGTTGATGCGGGCGTTTGAACCCGTTGTGCCTCGAGTGTATGTGTGTGTGCATGTGTGTGTGTGTGTGTTTGTGTGTGCTTGTTTGCGTTTGTCTCTCTGCGGGATTTTTCTGTGATATGCGCAAAATGTGAGCATGATTTGATAATCATTGTAAATCATCCAATGGAATGCAGATTATTGCAAAGTGATTTCTAAAGAGCTGGCCAAATTCGTATTGAGTGGCTTAAAATGGTGGAGTGGTAATTTATTTAACATGCTGAACCCAGCTTAGGGATCTATTTAAGCATACGTACATATTACCTAAACTTTAAAAGTTACACTTTAACATTATTTATAATTTATTTATGAAATAAAATCGACAATTGAAAATTCTCGCCACTTTTCGACCACTTTGATTCATGCAATGCTATTGCTTAAATTGGCCAAAAGCTCGTCAAGCAGGTAAAATGTATCTTTGAGGTCGGTTAATTGTTGTACAAAGAAAACAACGCACAGGATTATCAAAAGCGACCGCAGGATTACCAAAGCAATGCGTGCCGTCGAAGCCACCATGGAGCAAATAACGGCAATGCTTAATATTATGGCTAAAATGCGGTATAATGCGCTGCCATCGAACTGAATATCTTCCGTCTTGGTCCAATCAGTTAGGAGGCCAACGAAACTTGATCTGTGGTCGCCAACGCATGAGCCCATTTTAATTGAATACATAACAAGAACAATACATGACAAAAAATTTTTAAATATATAAATATATAATGATATGTTTGGGAAAGTTCTAACAAAAACAAATACGGCCAATATGATTTGGTTAACAAGGCCTGCTTGAAGCTTTCAGACTGACAGCGCTCAACACCCGGCGGCTCACTGACAACTTGACAAATGAATGATCGGAGCTCCGTTGAATACCGCAAAAGCGGCCAGATTCAAACAGGAGACAACCGAGTGCAGATAGCGGTAAAGGACGGGACAACGGACATCAGGCAGCTGGCAGCAGACATGTTGTTGGTCCTGACGCGTCGACAAACCGCAAAATGGAAACGCAACAACAAAAGGGCCAAAATGGGCTCACAAACTGTAAAGTGCCGTTTACCAATACAGCCAAAGGGCCTCTCAGTTGTTGTTGGCGTCTGTGCATAAATTCCATCATATGATATCAATTAGTGATAGTGCGGTGCGACTCAAATGTCATTTGCAAAAATGCGCATATTTTAAACGTGACATACGCCAGGCCGCGTGTCCAACTGAACCGAACCCAGCCCACTGAACCGAACCCAACCAACTGAACCACCCAACCATTCAAAGGCAGCCCACACATGATATCTCGAAAGCGAAGCGCACTTTTTATGGCCTATAGAGTCATAGTTGGCTGCAAACTTGGCCAAAGGTATTTTGAATATGTGGAAGGACTTGGTAAAACATATAAAATAAAATAAAATAAAATAAAATAAAATAAAATAAAATAAAATAAAATAAAATAAAATAAAATAAAATAAAACAAAACAAAATAAAATAAAATAAAATAAAATAAAATAAAATAAAATAAAATAAAATAAAATAAAATAAAATAAAATAAAA
>SCDZ01000212.1:0-102063 GCA_004143845.1 Drosophila lacertosa | reverse complement strand
TATATATATATATATATATATATTTATATATATATATAGAGTGCACACAAGAGTTTAGCGCAGAGTATTCAAAATACTAAATAAATTGCATTTAAAACGATACGAAAAAAATTCTCATCAAATATATATACATATATACATATATATTATAGAGTAAAGAATTGAACGGCGAATTGCATAAAATCATATTCATTTAAAGCACTCGACGCCACTTTATAAATATGTGCGAAAAACTTTATGAAAGAAGTCAAAATAAAAAGAGAAAAAAAAAGAAATTATATATGAATGTAATAAACATTTCAATTACAAAGTGCAGAAATCCATATTAAAAAATTATCCGCCGTTGTCTTTCATTTGGTTTTGCAATGTAGCGATTGCAATTAAGTTGAAGCCAAAAAGTTGAAATGCGGAATAAACAATAAGCGCTTAATTGCAATTAGTCGCTGGCCAAGAACTTAAAGTCCAAATAATCGAATGTACATTAATTATACTCAATATAAATAATATATATATATGTATATATATATATGTATATGTATATGTATATGCATGGCAATTGGCGTCACGGGGGGCGTATGCGTAACCTGTCGCCCATTAATAAAAGCCAACCACAAGCAGCTGCGACTAAATGAGGCAACACTGTGGTCAACAGCCTGTGGCGCCGCGTAATTTTCTTTTTTCCTTTGTTGTTGTACTTTTCTTCTCTTGTTTTTTTTTTTATTTTTAACCAGCCTCTGCAAATAATCACGTATCAAATGTTTGTGGTCGCTGTGGTCAACCGTCTTTGAGTTTTAAACCCTTTTTTCATTTCGCGCAGCAATCTGTTTAATTGAATACCCCTACTGAACCACAGCCCCTGCTCCATTTCTTCATTCACATAGTTAAATATTTAATCCAGCATACGTTTAAATGCTGAGCCATGAATTTTAGCCAAGTAAGCCAAGTCGGAATAGCGAAAAATACAACAGAACAAAATCAAAATACATTTCTAAGTCCTTAAGTGTTTTTTCATAAATAAAACATAAATAAAAACGTGACCCAAGGCCAGCTTAGTCACCGTTACTTAATTAAACTTAAAACCTAAAACTAACTAATAAAACAGATCCCTTAATAATCATAATAAACTAAATGTAATCGGAAACTGAACTCGTTTCAGTGCATTAGCGAATGTTAACTTAACTTATCTTAATTGTAAATATATATACTTATGTATGCCACAGTAAAGGGAAATAAATACATTTTAAAAATACACACATATACACACTATACATATACATATACAGTTATGTGCGAGCATATACCGTTAGCGAAATTACCGTTAAGTACCAACTAATAACAAGAACAAAAGAACGCAAAAGCTAAAGCAAAAGCAACGTACTTAAATGTAAACGAGAAAAAACAGAAGTAAACTATGTGAAAACTCTCAACTGAGACAATTTATTGCATTAAATAAATAATAATCTGAATAATTAACAAAAACCAAAAAAATGTGATTTTTATTGTAAGAATATTCAATTCTAATTATAATTGTTTTTCTAATGTTTTTTGTGCTACTTTTATTTATTGTTCTGGTCAGAAACATTTTAATAATATGCAACAGTTTTAGTTTTTTTACTACTACTTTTATTTTAAATCGTTTATTTCAGATATAATTATGCATATTCATGTTTGGCAATTGAAGTGTGATTAAAGTAAATTGCTGAAAGAAATATCAAATTAAATTTAAATTAACGCAATTGAAAATTAATAATAAAAATGATCTTATTTCAGCGTATTTAAAGTGTGGATATAACTAATTAAGAGGTATATAAAAAGCAAAAACTTAAATGAATACAATTAAAATGGTTAAGCTTTAGATACAAATGCATAATGAAGTCTTAAACAAATTCTGATGAAAGCTTTGTTGAAATTAAAAAACAAAAGTTCTGCTAAACCGAAGATTCATTGACAGGCAGCAGGGATTGAGATATGGACTCGACAATCACCTGACGTGACTGCATGTTCAAAGCACAGCCGCGCACGACCATGATCATGTTGGCATTGTTGCAGCCACGTGCGACGAGCTGGCCAACAGCATAGGCCATAACGCGACCCGTCTCCCGTTGCATCGCAATGGCCGGAACGAGGCTGAAGATGACGGGCTCGATGCACTCGCCGTGCTCCTCCAGCGGTCGAACTATGGCCTCGGCCAGCTTGTGGGCAATGGAGTAAATGAGTTGCTCGTCGATTCCAATGCCGGGCACACAGTTCTCCATGGCGCTCGTCAGCAGACGCCGCGTGATTTCCGCAATGTCGATGGTGCAGGCCAGTTTCATCAGCTGCCCGCTCCGGTTCACAGGCAGCTCCCAGATCTTGCTCGATATGGACATGTAAATACTTCGCTGCGTCGCCGCGTCCACGTCGGTCAGCGTCACAAACTCGCCCACCTCGTAGTTCTGCACGCCCAGCTGATCGCCATTTTGCTGCGACGCCTCGGGCTGACCGATGCCCAGGTTCTCGTACAGTCCATGGATGTGCCACTCCAGCTGGGGCTTAAAGGGCAGAGCGATGGCCATGCTGGGCATCGTCTCCACATTCGGTAAGTTGTTATTCATATTTGCACTATAAATGAAGTTTAAATAAACTATAATAAACTATAACTTATTTTATTTAATATATAATAATTACTCAGTTCAGTTCCGCTTAAGGACTGTAAATCACAGTCAACTTTAAAAGTTGCTTGGAAAAGATGTAAAAAGCTCTTTAAATATTTAAAAGAATCTGCTGTTTTGACTTTCCTCGTTTAAGTTTGCAGCCCAGTTTTCCAGAGCTTTTGTTTGACTGGCAAATATCGATAAAAAAAAACATGCTATCGATATCAAGATTTTTTAACATTGATAAGTACTTGTAAATAAAATTTTAAATCTATATAGTAGATAATAGTTACTTTGTCAGCTTTTAAATGATGTGTTGTTCCTTGATTAGATCAATTTCTTAACAAATTTGAATATTATTTTCGTATACTATTCAGGCTTAATATTTAATTACCTATCATATGAAATATTTTATTGTATTTATAAGGAGATGTTCAAATAATAATTGTGAAATGAACAAGTGAATAAATAAATAAAAAATACAAAATAAAATTCCACATATATTCCATTATTAAATATATTTAATGCTAATTATTAAACACTTATTATAAAAAATATATTTGTTTAATGTACATGCTTATTAAACATTTGGTACTAAAGATAATTATAACCAAATACTTATTAAACATTTCTTATTAAATATATATGATAGTGAATTAACCAGGTTAATATATAATTTAAAACTCAACATTAAAATTAAAGCTTCAACAAGCAAAGAATACATTAAAGAACTAAATGGCTAAAAGCAGATTAAATTATAAAAAATATCTCTTTTAATTTTTATACATAAAAGTAAGTTGATAAATCGTGAGATATTCACATGTTAGTTAAGGTATATATATATATATATATATATATATGTCCTGACTGTAAACGCAATGCGGTGAGTTTGGCCAAGGACGCTTAGCAATCGGTATGAAACTCAATGCGGTGCAACAAGGTCGCAAAATTGTCAAAAGGACGCATTCCAAATTCCTATTAGCACAGCGATGCGATGTTTGTTAGAAAGCTTAGGGCATATTAGCTGGCCAATGAAGGAAACCGTTTCTGAAAGCTCTAAGAACGTAAATATTTAATCCATAAGCTTTGGGTTGTTAGTGCATTGCCAGATTCGGCCTGAACACGGGCGCACTTTTATTTTGATGTGATTGAATGGGAAAACTAACCTTTTGGCTGATGCGAAACTGAAGCAGTTTGATTGAAAAATGCAATAAAAGAAAAGCGCTCTGAAAAGTTTAAATTAAATGCATGCATCGAAAACAAGGACAACCAAATGGGACAACAGTTCAGGGAGAAAGAGATGGACCATTAAAAAAATTGAATAGATAAAAGATGCATTCAATGAAATCAAAAATGATGTAGTGAAAACTAAATAAGCAGTTACTAAAAGTATGAATATTCTTCGAGTTGAGATAGTTTGATAAACTATAAGATTAAATCAAGGCAGATCTCGATATTGCGCAAATACAATTCTAATATTAGATACTTACGCTCTAAAAAAAATACTAGGAGATAAAATATAATAGCAAATATATAACAAAGTTTCAGTTAGCCTTTTTTAATCTTTTAGATAGTTTGACACAGCATGAGATACAATGCATTAATATGGAATAATATAGAATGCTTGCTTAATTTTAAAAGATTAATTTTCACAATTTTCACAACGCTATGCAGCACATATTGAAAGGATGCGCCTTATGCATTTTCTCAACTGAACTTTGGCACTCGGCTTTCAAATGCGAGAAAACGCACGAGAGAAGCCGCATAATTTTCTAAATGAGAACTAATGAGTGCACATTCAGGCTAAAGGAAGCTGACTGACTGGCACAGTCAAGGGGTGTGAGAGGGGAGGGTTGTCTGTCTGGGTTGTCGACGCCAAAATTTTCTTTTCTTCATTTTGTGTGCACTGGTAACAGGGTCAAACTAAGTAGGAAATGCAAAGTGCATTCACATTTTGATTTCATTATTGCCTTTCACTAAAAATCTGACTTCCGCATACAACCAGAACGTGTGCCGCAATCTTCCCACTCACTCTCTCTCTCTCTCTTTCTCCCTCAACGTCGCTTATCGTTTGCTTGAATGCATTCTATGGCGCCTATTATGGGCTCAGGTTCAGGCATTGAAATGCGCCTCAAGGAGCCACCTGGACAGCATGCAGGACTTGCGGAAGCGAGAAGGACGTGAGCTAATGCCTATGAAAAGCAGAGCCGGAAAAGCGCTGCAGTCTGGGTGCTAAACTTTTGGCTGTCAGTGTTAGTTGGGCGCATTGTGCGCCCAAAAGCTGTGCGGTCTGAAAGAGATTTGCGTTCTGTGGAAATCAGCCCAAAAGCGATTTACACAACCAACAACAAAAAAATTGTTTGGGATTAGAGACTTTAAATATGCCATAGATTTGTTAGGTAAGTAGATTAAGAAGAAGCTGGTTTAATATTTAATACATACAAACATGCAGAATACATACAAAATATGACTGATTTATATAGGGAAACTGCTTAACATATTATTATTTGCATGCATATTACGCCCATAAAAGCCTAGATTTTCATTTACAAAAACTTTCTATTTCCATCATAAATCACATATAAGTATGAAAACAATAAAGACATCCTCTCATTTAAAGTCTAAAATATATGCAAAAATATACCAAATATGAATTTGCCTCTTTTGGTCGGAATTACTTTTAAAAAAAATATAAATCAGCGGAAACATGCAACACCGCACACAGGCTTTTAAATAAACAAGGACAAAGGACAAAGGACATGCTTTGAAGGTCGCTGGACAGCATAACGAATTTCCGTCTAAAATGAACGAAAATTGTGCGCTCTGAAAAAGTTCGATGGCAAAAGGATTTAAAGTTTGTTAGCGCCCATTTCGAAGTTCGAAAAAAGGGTTCCTGGCGGATGCTCAAAACGGCGACACCGGACACAAAATAATTTCAATTTTATGCATTTCCTTTGCGCGCACCAGATTGCTTCTAAGAAGAAGAAGGCGCAAGTCAAAGGAAAAATATCAAAACTGAATTTAAATTTTTTCATTTTAATAAACTTTTTGCCACACACAAAATTCGGTCTCAGGGGCTCGTTGCATTTGCTACGTGCTAAATTTACGAGAAACTCTTCGCCCCGCCGGCGAGCTGGCAATCTTCTCGCCAGTCTTGCCGCAAAGTGGCGCTGCCTTTGCACTACTTGGCTCAAATGTCCGCTGGGAACGAGGCGTCATTGCTTTACACTTTTCTTCTAGCGCTTTTCATTCATTTAATTTCAGCCCTGCCACCGGCTTCCACTTCTTAGCTGCCACTCAGCAGCGGCGTTGGCCTCACAACAGATGGCACTTGGGTATTTAACGTTCGCTAATGCCCCGCAGCCGCTGCGGTGTAAATGGGGCGTGGCCACAGTCGCAGTCGCAGTCGCTGCGGCACCCGAAAAAGACCAAAAAAACAAAAAAAAACCCAAAGCGAAAAAGAACGCGACAGTTGGCGGCCGTTTCCTAATTACAAATCAGCGGTGGCGCCCCAAAAAAAAAAGGCATCCACACTGCAGAGGCAACAGCCAAAATAAAGCGACAAGAAAGAAGTAAGAAAGTTGCTGTCGGGCGTAACCAATGAGGTAATACTCTATAACACTATAATAAGATCTAAAAAACAAGTGCTTTATTAAGGTGACTTTTGTTTAATAAATAAAGTTATTCAAATATATTGATATTTATTTATTTACATATGTGAGAGAACTCGTTAATGTAGTAAGAGAATTTGACTAAACGATGTTTAGGGAAGATTATCACTTATCTGTGTATTAAGAGAATTTATCTGAACGATCCTCAGTAATCTGTTTAGAAGTCTGCCAAATAAAAATTAATCTGAATAATCCTTAAACGGGGTCTACAAAAACTTTACGTACATATCTATGAAACAGAGCGATTTGTCATGCTCAGAGTGGATTTACTGGAAAGATCTTAACCTTTCATTAAATAAGGGTACTCATGAGTTAAACTTTTAAGTCGCTAACTTCAATGACAAATACATACATGAATTCTTATCAATAGGCATAGATTGCGCCAATCCAATATGCCCTGTTCACCTCTCCAACTAGTATGAGAATACAAAGAAATTACATTTTTTTTGAGCTCCTCTTATTTTGTTTGTGTTTTTCTGCTTTCTTGCGACTTTCTGGGTCAACAATTATGCAAAATACTCTTATTCGCGGCGCAGACCGTCGCATTTATCTGTCCTTTTGGCGGCGGACCTTAAACAAAGAGCGATTCCCATCCAATTCTCACCCCACTCCCCCCACCTGCCGGTCGGCCCCATTGGGGACCTGGTCGCATCCGTTTTATAATTAGTTCGCTGCCCCGCAACACACAGAAGCGCAAAAGCAAACGAGAGCAAGAAAGAAATAGAAAAGCGCAAGCGAGAGAGAAGAAAACAGTTTCTAAACGGGACTTAAAGATTTAATTGCTTAACATTTTGTTGAGTGCTTCGCACGATTATAGACTTTTTGTGCTAACCTTCTCGGAACTTGGCTTGGCCTTGATGGCGACTAATGTGATTGTTTGCGCATTGGCAATTAGAAAGATTTTTCCTAGTTTTTTTTTTATTCGGTTAATCATAAACATCTGGTTGGGTTGGAAAGCTTGAAAGAAAAGTTAATTATGAATTAATGGAATTTATGGAGTTTACTTCAGTTAAAGTTAAAAAGAAGAGCGAACAGTTTCTGATTTACAGATTAAATTTTTCTATACTATACTATGAAATTTATAGAATTTATAAAGAGCCTCTTATAATAATGTAATAAGATAAGTTTATGTTAAATTGGTTACTCTAAAAAAATACTTAATAAAAGGAAAAGAATTATTTTCAATTGACTTGTTACAAATATAAAATACAACTTTGCAGTTAAATTGCTTCGACTTGCATTTCTATCCACAAGATACGCAATCAAGCAGTAAGCAATCATATCCATCGTTTTATAAAATTTGCCACTTTTTATGTTTGTCCTCTAGTAATTTAATAGTTTACTATTCCTTTGCTCCACTCACTTTGTTTTAAGCCGGCTGTTGTTGCGGTTTCAGCCAGAAAGTTGTGGTCCTTAGTTTGTCCTAGCCGGCCTT
Organism: Drosophila lacertosa; assembly: GCA_004143845.1. Classification (NCBI taxonomy): domain Eukaryota; kingdom Metazoa; phylum Arthropoda; class Insecta; order Diptera; family Drosophilidae; genus Drosophila; species Drosophila lacertosa. The sequence continues at coordinate 94,324 of SCDZ01000212.1, read as the reverse complement.
ATCAGCCCTCCCTCTGTGCGCACTGCCTACGGCAAGTGCAAGTGACATCATTAACTTTTTCTTGGCTCCGTTGACTTTGGGTCTGTCTTGCAGGCATTGTCGTTGCACCTGCCTGCAAAAAAACGAGTAAAGAAAATAAAATGGGAACAAACTGTGTCTAAAAAGTTTTGTTAGCCAAGCAGCAACGCAGACGACCAGCTTGCGGTTCTTGTTGCGGTTGCAGTCTGAAGTTAAGGTAGAACCCGAACACCAGCCCCAACCCTAGCCCGAACCCCATTCCTTGTTTCAACATGCTGTTTATTGATTTGTATATTGAAACTGCATTACAAGTTGAGCGAAGTTTATTTGAACTTTTTTATTTGGTCTGGCCAAGCAAGCGCTCGATGCAGTTACCGTTGCCTTTGCTGTTTTTGTTTTTGATTTCTCTTCCATTTTGTGCTGGTCCCCTTCAATAGTTCCGTTTACTCAATGTTATTTGTTGCATGTCAAGAGTGCTTCATCAATTCCCTGCCCGCGCTGACGTATACTTAATATTTGCCGAGAGCATTGAATACCTCAATGCCTAGTGCACAACAATCTTATGAATTTCCGCACAGCCACATAAAGTAAACGAAATGAAATAAATTTGTTAGCCCCGACTAAGGCCAGACCCAAAAAAGAAAAAAACGAAGAGAATAAAAGAAAAAGAAATGCATACAATTTGCCAACAAACACGTTAAGAAAACTATTTGCCTCATGACAGAATGCAAGCGCACAGCAGCGCTTTTTGCTGGTTCTTCTTCTTCTAACCAATCTGGCGCTGCTTTTGGCCAGCTGGCCTGCTCTAACCTGGCCCGAAAAGCCAGTCAACGAGACATGATTTTGAACTTGTACGACAAACGGGGCTGCCGTTCTTGCGAGTGGCATTTCCAGCTGACATGGAAATACCTAAATGCACACACGAAATCACTCGCACACACACACACACACACACACACATACACATGTCAAGCGCTTGCGGCGCATTTGGGTACTTGGGCACTTGGGCACACAGCCACGCCCACAATAATGCTTTGGGCTGGGCGCACACTAGTTGGCCTCGCCAAAACGACCCCCTGCCTCTGAGTAACCTCAACCTGATTCACAAACAGCCACCTTGCACAGTGGTAAAAAAGGAAAAGAATTCTTAAACTTTAAATGGTTATATGGAAATATTGATATAGTTATAAAAAATGTGTAAAAAAGATGCTTTGAAATAGATTTTTGCTTAGCTCTTTTTTTATCCTTAAATCAATTTAAAAGGTATATGTATGTAAAAACTGTCTCATATTTTTATTATTATTTTTTAGTTTTATTCGCTGGTTTTCTCATTCTATCTGCCCAGTTCCCTTGTCACAGAATTTCATTTGTTGTTATGCACTCAAGGGGTCGTCGTCGAGTGCGTCTCCGTCGACGACGCTGCATGATTACGCGGCTATTCTCAGCCCCACCCCCACCCCCGCTATCACATATAGCACTCCTCCCTCCTCCCCTTCCCCACACTCACACACTGACATTGGCCTGCCCGTGGGCTGCTGTGGCATTTGTTACTTATTTTTGTTGTGCCCAGCGGTGCTGCATTCCAAAGGGAGCAACGCAAATCCTACCGAGGGGCAACGGGCTCGTCGTGCGTCTGTGTGTTTGTGTGTGTAATCTGACATCGCTGCATATCGAGGTTAAAACTTGACAATAGTTCAACTCGACTTGCTGCACACACTCCCACGTCTTTATTGTCCTTAGCCGCTTTAAGCCCCGGCTCAGCTCTGGGGTTGCGTATACGCCGCGTTAACTTGTCGTCGTTGTCGCAGCTGTCCCGAGCCAATATATGCAAGACGGCTTTCGACCAGTCTCTCTACCCCAAGCCCAAGCCAAAGCCCCAACCCAAGCCCAATCCTGCCTGCTGCAGATCGTGACCCAAATTATTTGCACAACTGTGGCTGTGTCTGTGTGTGTGTGTATTTGTGTGTCTGTGTCTGCTGCCTGCAATCGCAAGTGTCTTCAACTTGTGTGTGACAGCAGCCACGCCCCCCGCCCTACTCCCCATCTACTTCAACTGTGTGCGTGTGTACAAATCGGCATTTGCCTGTGCGCAGATTTTCGAGGTTAATGCGTGCAAAACTTTGAAATTAGTAAATTTCCTTTCTTGCATTTGCAGTGCTGCCAACTTGCCGCAATCTTATGCCCCACCCCTCTGCCCCTTTGCAAGTCGCCACACATGGAAGTCTTGGCCTGGCCCTGGGTCCACATTTGCTGGTTATAAGTGCATCTAATTTATTTGTATTTTGTGTTTGTGTTACAGTGCGTATACGTGATGCTTGCTTTCTGCTCGCAAAAACGTTTGCAAAGCAAACAAATAACAACAACAACAATGTAGGCAACACTGGCACTCGTTTAAATTAAAGTTTTTGACCCAAATTTATGTTAGAAGTTGATATTTTCTTTAGCATTAGTTCTTGTCGCCGACTTCACCTCTCCCACCCTTCCTCCCTGCCTTCCTCCATCTACCCGGCAATATTCTAAAAAGCAACATACGTGACAGTATTTTGTAATTTTGCGTGCCAGCGACGAAATGAGTTCATTCCAAGAACGCTGCGTCTAAGGAAATGCACTTTTTGCCGCGCTTCCCTCCCCTCTCAGTTCACCCCTGGTTTAGACTTATGAAGAAGCTGAAAGTCTTTGTGTGCGACTTTAGTTGCAGTAATGGCAAAAGTAAATTCTCCAAAAACTCTCTCTTATGTTTGTGACCACGTGCTGTTCTTGTTTTCAATTAAATTGGATTCAGTTTTTTGGAGCAGCAAGTGCCCCTTTGCCCTCTCTGTGGGCGAAAAGCTTTTGTGGCAGTTATTTATTCATACACAAGTCCAAAACAAGGCGAATAAAAGACCCGCACTTGTAGTTAATGAAAATCCTTTAAAAGAATTTCATAGTTAAGCTTATAATGCAAACTTTAAAGATCAAGGCATTGCATTATTTAGTGTAAGAGTTTTTAAAGCATTACATTCAACGAGAGAATTCATATACAAAACATATTTCGACCAGTTCGCTTTAATGAAAAGTATGAACTTTTTCATAGCATACTTTTTGGGGCACTTAAAAAATATTTTGCCTCATTTATTTATCAGACAATTTCGTAACTCAACACTCATTTATGTCGAACAAAGAGCAGTAAATTTTCATCTTTTGCAGACCAATCATCAAAAACATTGAGCTAAATATGCAAAATATATAGAAAAAATTAGAAAGAAAAGCAAAATTTGCTCAACTACTTAAATATTGATTGCCATGAAAATTGCGGGCTCTGCTTTTGTGCAACTGTAATTAGATTTCGCTTTCTGTTCAACAGATTGTAAGTAGCACATTTAAGAGTAACAGTATCTTATCTGGGCGCCTAATTAAACAGCTTGCGGGGCGCCGGAATGAAAGCGGCGACCAGCCTCGCAAATTGTTCAAAATGAGTTAGTCAAACAAGGCGCAAGGCCACGCCGCCGGCTGCCCAGCGTATATAGAAACGAAAGCATAAGCAAAAATGGAAAAAATCTGTATATATATATATTCAGAAAAAATGTGGTAAGTTTTTTGATATGCCGTAAATTGAATACCCTTAAGAGTTGACTATGTATATAAAAAGTATGAAAGGGAAAAAAGAAACGAAGGAGGAGAAAAGGTGAAGCTAAATATTGCGTTCAACTGACAAATCAGAAGCTGAATTGTGAAAGAAAAGTTTGTTAAAGAAATTAAGGACAATAAAGTTAGGGAAAAAGGAATTTTGCTTGTATCAGTACAAATTAATTAACATGTGAAAAGAAAGATATACAAAGTTTCCACTAGATAGATAATAAACTTATATAAAAAGCTGAACAACTTTAAAATACAAAATTTTTACAAATTGATCGCAGTTGTATTTGTTATTTTATTTGTATTATTTTATTTTATTTATTTCATGAGTTACTTAAATGTAAACAGCATAAGATTAATTGCTTAAAGACTAAAGATGATGTTTATAGAACTTAATTGTACCTAAAGGTTTTTAAACAAAACTAAATTTTATTTAAAGACAACACAGCAATCTTCAAACTATAAATATATAGGTTTTTATTAAAAAACTGTATATATATTTTCAAGAATTCAAAAGATAGTTCTACTGAATGACATATTAAGAGTACCCTTTACTTTAAGGGCATAGAAATGGAAAAAATGTGCCAGGCTATGTAGCTGAAAAGAGAAAGGGAGGCGTGAATGGGGATTTAGGGAGCAGTGGACTCGGCACATAGCCTGGTCATGCTCATAAATATGAGTGTGTGTGTGTGAGTGTGTGCGAGTGCCAGTGTGTGTGTGTAAGAGTGGACAACTATGTGCGCTGCGTGTTGGTTGGCGGCCAGCGCCGCGTGCTAATTATGATGAAAGATTTCTGCATCTTTTAGCGTTAATCCATTTGGAAAATTAGAAATGAAAATTTAATGAAATTTCCAGCAACTTTGCGTGAATATTCCACACTTTTTCTCGGATTTTTTTACGCAATTAGCGGCGTCCCTTTAACTAATAATTGAATGGGGGCTAGCAAGGAAATGGGGGGTAAAAGTTATTGGCGAAAAAGTTGTGAACTATTGACAGAAGCTATTGATATTGAGTGCAAAGTTCGTCTATTGACAGTGCGTCATTGTGTATCTGAAGGTTGCCGCACATTTATAATGTCATCAGTCATTCATTTCGTTGTTCATGAAGTAAAATTCTACTGAAACGAACATTAATTTCGTTCCCGCCCCAAACCAAGCCAGCAATTAACGCAACTCTGTTTTCGTTCCCCATTTTGGCCTGCAGCAAAAGGAGACCCCCATCCCCCCTAAAACAGACCCTTGGAGTTGCTTTATAACACGTTTTTAATTACCCGTTTTGCAGCAGCGTCTCCATTCTCCCTAGTCCAACAATATGGCAATAAACGAGTGCGACTTGAAAACAATTAAAAATGTCGTAATTGTCGCATTAATGTTTTTCTGATAACATTTTTTGCACTTGGCACGCGGCCAGACAACTTTCTAATTGCTGGCACGCGACCAACAACAACAACAACAACAGCAAAGCTCAAAAGAAATGTCAATAAAAATTTAATTAAAGAAACGAAAACACGACATATTTTTATAGACAGTTATCATGCAGACAGAGACAGAGGGAGAGAGAGAGAGAGAGCCTCCAGTCATAATTCTTAGCTCTCACTCCTTTTTGATCGTATTTTCATTTATGCTAAACTAATAAAAAAGCAGCAGCATAGAATAAAAAGTTATTTTTGTGCTCCTCTTTTTTATATCTTTTCATTTTTTTTTTTTTTTTTTTTTTGCCAAACATGTTTCGTGGCCATAAAACATGAGCGGGGCTGTACTTAATGACCAGTCCGATGGCCAGCGTACTAGCCTTGAATCATTAAACGCACTTGTGTCCCACAATGTGAACACTCCAACCATGCCCCCCGCCTATCTCCTGCTGCTGTCAGCCACGCAGCTAAATCATGGCCAATAGTTGCGAGCTTGGCCCGAAACGTATGCAACTAAGTGTGTTTAAAAAAATATTTATATTATAGTTCTTTATAGAATATTAAGTTAAGCTAGGGAAGCATATCTTTAAAAATTGCTGCGGATATTTTATTAATTTTAGTGTTATATATCAGCCAATATTTTATGTGAAAATTGATTTGAAAATATTTAAAAATTTAATTTCTTGCATATGTGTAAATTTATATTATAAGTATAAATTCTTTAGATGGCTTTAATGCTTTAATTTTTCAATGTTCGCTTATAAGACTTTGAATAATCCTTGAATTGATCGGGTTACTATAGCCAATGGCTTCCACAGGAACAATCAGTTAAAAACTTACTTCAAGTTAAATTAACTTCATCAATTGAGAACTTCATTATTATTAACTTAAAATATCAGACAATTTTAAAATATAGACGACCTTAAGGAACAATCGATTTTTTATAAAATGTTGCGTGCAGTTTATAATAACAAATTGGCTACATATAATTTTTTTATTTTAAAAGTTGTATGTACTTTCAAGGTTTCATACATTATATATAAAATAACATATAATAATATGTCTCTTTGAGTTTTTTTCCTTATAAAACTCGTTAGCTCTATTATTAATTAAATATCATATATCATAAATTATATAAGCTATTCCCAAAAAAAGGTTTATCCCATGTCATACTCAATTGAATAATTTCCTTATCTTCAGTTTTGCCTATTAACTGGGCACATTCTTGTTACTGGAAGATACATATATTTCAATCTTAATGAAAATAGTTACAATTCAGAGCTGGCTTCAATAAACAACATTTTCTTACTACCGGCGTTGCTGTTAATGTAATTACCACAGCATTTTTCTTCACACACACACACCCACACACAGCTACATCTGCTGTTCACTGACATCAACTCGAAGGACGAGAGCCGTTACTGACAGGACGAGGCCCGACACAAAACTCGTTCAATTGCCGCAATGGACTTATCAGCCAATGGGCGGACGCCAGTTCCCAGTCTGACTGGGTGTGTGTGTGTGTGCGTGTGTTTGTGTGTGTGTGTGTGTGTGTGCTGTTGCTATATTAAGCATGTGCGTGCTTCTACGTATACTCATTAAAATTGACCAGCCATTATTACAGGAACGTGCCTTCTTTGCCGAGTAATTTATTCGACTCCTTTGATGACACACACACAAACACACACACACAGAGACACACGGAGGTGTGACTTCTGCTGCCGAGGCGTTACATCCAGCAGCCACTGTGCCAATGAATGAATGCTTTAACTGGTACACTCTATTATAATGCTGATAACACTTTATTATATATGTAATTTTATGTGTGTAATTTTATGAATCTTTATAGATGCAATTGAATTCTTTTTAATGTTGTCTGTTCGAGCTTATTTACAGCCTTTGTTTAACTAGGAATATGTATATATTTGGTTTCGCGTATTGTTTGATTTGCCAAAAAGCTCAAATTGAACGCCTAAATCAGAGTTGACGTATCTGCATTCAATGCCATTGAAATTTTATAAATCATGTGCAGATATGTTGTTTTCTCTTATGTACATACATATATCTTCAATTTATTTTTTTGGCTGCACACACAAACACATTCACACACACACACAGGCTGGTCCACACACATATGTTGTATGGCTGCGCGTTTATGGAGCAGGCGAAAAGCCACAAAACACATTCATCAAATCCGCAGAGTCATTCATCATGGGTAATATATTTGACATTGTCAGTGATGGATAAATACTACGGCGGAGCGACCCAATGGGCTGCCATTGCCACTACAATGAAACCCGGCCAAAAGTAAATGCCAACAAAAGCAACAAAAACAAACTACACTGCGGATAAGATATTCTGGAACATGAGCTGCCCCCGGAAGCATATCTCGTCTGCATGTTAAGCTCGAATTTTGCGATTCGTTGCATGAAAATTGCCTTTAAATTGATTTCTTCTTTTTTGTTGCTGCACGGAAATCCACGTACGCAGGTGAATTGTTGAGAGTAAGGGTAGTCCCGCACATATGCTGTTGTTGCTTAGATGAATACTACGTGTGGCTTTCGGTTATTTTGTGAGGCATAAAGAGCTTTGTTCTTTGAATAGTTATAGAAGAGTTTAAAACTAACATGTGTTAAAATTAGTTATAGCAATTGCAGGTATAATAAAAACAAATAGAGGGGATTTTTTAAATTTTTTTGAATTCTGGTAGTAATTTGTTTACATAGGAATAAGAATTTATTAAGCTTGAGAAAATTTAACCAAAAAATTTGTTTTATTGAAGGACAACATCACAAAAAAATGTGTCCTTATTTTTTTGGACTGAAGGAACTATTTAAAATTTTCATCTTTAAGTGAATAGAAACGCATATTCAAAGGGCGCATCCCAAAAATCTACAAAACTACATAACTCTTGCTTAATGTAGACAATATGATAACATTTAGGGGCATTTTAAAGATGAGACATTTGATTTTGCACAAACCACAAGCTCAGTTTGTAAATGGAATTAAGGGAAAAAGCTTTGGGCAAGAATATTCAAAATCTTCTATTAAGGCTTGGCAAACAGACTTTTTATTTCTCTCGTCTAAATGAATGTAAATGAAGTTGAAGTTTTCGTTTAGTTTTTGCTTAGTTCTCTCGGTTTCATATGAATTTCAGTCATGCATGCTTAAATAGTTTTTCGGCTCTCAGCTGGGCAAAAATGGTAAATGATTATTAATGGGCAGCGGGCCATATGAAGTGACCAATTTGGGGGCGCTTTTCCCCAGTTCTTTATTTCAATTTCCGGCAGTTTTCGCGCACGACGCGATAAGTTGCCATTTGGTGACGGCCAAAATGGAAATGTGGAATGGGCCACAAAAACTTTTGAAATAACTTCAAATGCGCACAGAAAAAAATAAAGAAAAAAAAAAAGAAAAGAGGAAGAGAAAAAGAAAGCAGGCGGCATAAAGAAAATTGAGGAAAGTGCTGCCCGCGTCTGAGAAGAAGAGGGAAAACTGTTTTTGTGCTTTTAGAAGGCAACTAAGCGCGAAAAGTTTCGCTTTTTGGGCTGTGGCAACAACGACAACAACTGAAACGAAGGCACAAAACGAAGAAGATGGTGTTCTAAATAAAATAAATTCGATTCGCATTTGGCGAGTTGCGAACTTGGGACACCTAAGGAGAGCTGAAGCTGGGACGGGGACGGGGACAGGGACTGGAACTGGGCCTGGAATCGGGCCCGAGGCGGTTACTTGGCCCTGTCCAAAGGCCTCGCTCTGCTACCAAATTTTTTGCAGCACTTTTTGTGTCGTTTTTTTTTTTGGTGTTTTTCCTAATGTTGTTTCTTTGTTTTTTTTTCGTGCGCTTGTTGCCTTTGCCACATTAATTTCACTTCTTATAAATCGCGTAGGATTCTTTTTACTGCCTGCGACCAAAATTTGCCGTCGCACATAAATTCAACGATATTAAAGCCAAATGCTGATTCTGGCTTTAAAGTCTATAATATATCATCTCTTATCAGCGCAATTAGATAAAGTGGCCTTCTTTTCAATTAGTGTCAATATTTTCAACCTATTCGATTAATTTTTGGTTTATGTGCCCCATTTTTCATTTTTGATCAAAATACAAAATTTGTTGGCACAGCGAAAATATTGACAGAGGCAATTTTTCAATTACTTGAGCATTTTTGTTTTTAATTTAAACAGGTTTTCCTAGACGTAGAATTTATGGAAATTATGGCCCGGAAAGATTTATAAATTTGTTTACTTTCGATAAGCTTGGAAAATAATTTTAAAGTCTAATCCAATCAAATGTATTTGATAGATCTGTTTTGAATTTACGAAGTATTAAAGTTAGCTCTACCCAAAAAGGTAATTGGGCTAATTAAAAATAAACACAATTAGCTTTAAGCAAATGAAATTAAAAAGTAAATATATTTGGCTAATGCATAAATTGGGTGATAGGGCCATCAAAAATAATGTTAAATAAAATGCGCCAAATTGTAATGAAAACAAACAAAACTATAAATTCGAACTAACCCATAAAATTTTATTGGCAAAGCATTTAGTGTGCTACATAAAGATGAAAGTTTTATTCCATTTGTTGTTGTTGTTGTTGCTCTGTTGTATACATACATACATACATACATATAGTAAATACATATGTATATTTAATCATGCTAAAAGCCAAAATAATGCCCAAGGGGGCATTTTTTGTTTATTTACCTTTGATTTTGTGCTGACTTATCGATATTAATTTTTTGTTAAATCAAACTTTAATTTGCAACCAATAGAACTTATTTTATTCTCAAAAAAACCAATGTTAAAGCATTTTTGGCTTATTCCAATTCGCAATGCGGTCAACACATATTTAAATACATGTCAGCATAATTTTAACAAAAACAACAATAGAAATCATAAAGAATATAACAATTGCAGCATTCTCAAATTTCACAAAAGACAAAGACAAAAATGCCATGATTAAATTCTATAAGTCTTAGGGAAAAGCACATAAAAAATTATTGAACAACAATGTAAACTATTTATAAATGCAACATTTTTAAGAGTTGGGCTCAAGGAAAGGTTGGTGTGAATCCGGTGAAAAGAAAAGCCGAAGTGTCTTGATTTATATTTATATTAGTATGTATGAAATTTTAAATAATAAAAGAATATGGAATCATGACGATTTTGCTCAGCATAAATAAATAAATAAAAACTTATATGTTTATTAAATATTTCCCAATCGAAGGCAACAATTCTTAGATTTCCTAATCAAAAAAGTTTCTTATGTGTTTGAATATAACTATGAATACATATGTATGTGTTATCTTTAAGCAATTAACTATCTACTTTATTTAACATTCAGAGTTACTTCTCCCAACCACGCCCCTAATCAATGTGCTACCATGGCTAAGCATATTAGCCTGGCCCACTCTTATAAATACCATATTTCCCCGTTAGTTATTTAATCCGTTTAAACAGTTATTGCTTCCGCTTGAGTTCTCACAAACGTGGCTTAACTCTTAGCTAATTGCCATATTGATTTTTGTCTTGTATTCCCCGAGTTGTCTGAAGGCTAATAACTTTCAAATTTACATGTGTCATGCATGAGGAGACCCCAAAAAACAACACCAACAACGACAAATGGCAAGAGGCAGAAGAAGGAGAAGAAGAAGAAGAAGGAGAGGCAACAGCTGAGAACTACCTCAACAATTAAGCTAAAACGGTTCTCTGTGGTTTTCGGTGACCGTAATTATAAGTTAAGCTGCTATTAATTATGGCGCCTAATAGAGCTCTACGATGAAGGGGGGCGTTCCCCACAATTCACGCTCACATGCTTAACCTCAGTGTCACATACACACACACACACACTCGCACACACACACATACAGTTGTCGCTGACATCAGCAGAATTTATCAGGCTAATCTGTCTGGCAGGTTAAAGTCGCCTATTCGCCTCTCCGCCCACAAATGAAATCCAAATTAATTTGCCAATAGCGAAAGTTTTGTATCAAATTTGCATGTCACCCACACACACACACACACCTGCACACCTCTGTGCAGATGGGGAACTTTTGTTGCTAATTAGCAATAAATTTGTATATTTGCATCAATTGTAATATGAAATATTGTTGCCGATGTGGGCGATATTTATGGGCCACTTGATGCAATATTAAATCAATAAACGGGGGTTAATCAGCTCGAACAGGGTTATCAGATATTTGCCCAAAATTGATTGGCACGTTTTGTGGTTTTTGCACGGGAATTATACGCCGAGAGCTGGCAATTTTGAAAGTAATCAAGCAAATAGAAGAACCCACTTCAGGTTCTCTTTGTCTGAAGAGGGAGTGAAAAAAGTCGCATAAATCAATTTGAAATGAAATGTACACTTCATGTACTTGCCGTCTGCTTGTCGCTGCCTTTCCCCCCTTCCCCCATTATCTACCCCTCTATCATACACACACACACACACACACACACACAATGTATCTGCGCAGCTCTACATAAATTTTCCGTGAAAATCTGCATAAAATCAACGCTAACAAGCCCCATCCACGCAGAAGGCTGCCGAACATCTTTCCTTCCATCTGGACGAGCTGCTGCTTGGGACGTGGAACGCAGCTCCTTTACAAGTCCTGGCTACCCATGTTGCAGTTAGCAGTTGTTGTTGCCGTTGCCAAGAAATCGACTGAAAGTTACAAGAAGCTGCCAAACAAGCTATTCAATTTGACTGAACAAAACAACGACGTGAATTTACGACTGGAAAAGCGTAAGGAAAAAGCGCGAGAACAGAAAATGGCATTACTTAACCTTGGCTTAACTTTAATATAGAAACTAAATCAGATTTATAAATTTATATTTAAGAGATTCTACGGTAATAACCTAAAAAAGTTTTCACTTAACAGTTTCTGGGAAAATATAAATTAAATTATGCTCTCCGCTTAATTGTAATAAAGACCAATTAAATTGACTAACTATTAAAAGCGTACAAAATTATTATTTAAAATTAAAATTGAAATCAAAGTTTGGTTTACAAATCAATTTAAAAAAAAAAAAACAATATAATTAATAATTAATTTTAATTACATTTATTTTGTAAGTCAGCTCAAGCTTCAAGCTTTACTCTATTACAAATTTAAGTTAAATATTATAACTTTAACCACAACATAAGACTAAATAAATACCTTCTGAATGGCCGTCAGGTAAATCAACCAAAATGGTTGTTAACTTTGACAAGGACACGAAAACCCTCGACAACTATTGTGCTAAACAAAAAACATACAAATGCTCTCAGAAGCCCCTGAAAAGTTTGTACATTTTTAAAAAGCTGCCGAAATAACGTAAACGACATCAATTTAAGTGGTTGGCCAACTCAAAGATAGTGCACAATTGCCGTTGGGCATAATAAAAAATGGTAATTAGGCCAATCAGGGCATTCGGGGGCACAACAACCATTACCTTGACCCCCAAAAATTGACAACTATGCATGCGGACTGCAATTGGCCAGAACTAAGCAATTGCAGCTGAAGCGTAACTGATACAAATTACAGCGTCACTTTCAGTTGCCAGGCGAATCCGGTTGAGTGAGTGGGTTGATAGGTGAATGGGTGAGGTGAGGGGTCAAACGAGCAATCACTAATTGGCAATCAGGCTGAGCTGTCAGGCAGGCATGGCCGCTTACAGGCCATTGAACATATTCAACATTTTGTGAGTTGACCAAGCAAATGGAAAGCGTGACTGCGGACTGTTGACATGGAAACTGACTTAACTTTAGTTTTGCAGCAATGTAGAACACAAAACTTTGCAGCCAAGTTTACGACGAATCGTAAACTTGGACCACACACATACACAAATATATGTATGTATGTATATAATAGGCAAATCCAATTTGAAGACGTAAACTGCAGCCACAAACAAGCAACCTACATCTGCAACGCTGCATGGATAACAAACGACTTTATGTTTATGTAAATGACGAGAAGTACAACGGCATCCGGAGTGCAAAATATGATCAACGCCCGTTAAGGGGACGAGCTCCACATCAGCCTTAAAACAACACACAATATAAATATATATGGAGTAGGTAAAGCTACATAAAAATTCCATTTACAGTTGCTGCAAAAGAATAATTCACATTCAGCTACAACTCTCTATTCGCATATAGAATTCCTTAGTTGGGGCAACATTTGCATTAGCAACAATAAGTTACATCAGCTAAAGCAACTAGAGAAGATACTATTTCGAAAACTGTATTTATTTTATTTTGTATTTATGTAAAATAATAAATAAGTTGTAGTAATCCCAGCTTCATTTTTCATTCGATCAAAGCAGCGATGTCACAATTATCAAGATACCCACTGCAAATAATAACGAACTTTTGTTAGGGTATTTAAAAGCAAGTATTTTACTTCTTACCAAAGTTCGTTCTGGGCATATGGAACATTGAGATAATGCTCAGGTGGGTGCAGCATTCGACTATGTATGTGTGCACGCAGAGCCGTCCTCGCTGCTCCTTGGGACGACCCATGCTAATCCTGCTCCGCTTTTGTGTCGATGCCTTTGTCATCGTCGTTGATTGTCGCTGTGCCCACAGATTTTACAGATTCTCACAGACTTCTAATGCATCAGCAGACAACAGACAGATTTTCCAAAGCAAATCCTTTAATAAAAATTCTGAAATTATAATTATGACAAATTACTCGGCTCGCAGCACACTTTGATTAAAAACTTTAAACAAACTTCAAATCAAACTTTTTTGAAGGCTAAATATGACAGTTTAAAACGTCAAACATCAAGTGAAGTTGGTGACATATTTAAAACGATGGAAATGAAACACATTTTATTAATTGGTAACAAGAATTGAAAGCTTACAAAAAATAATGTTTGATATCAGAAAAATAGCAGTAATGAATATAATTTTAAATCTATCAATGGAAATGGAATCAATTGAAATATAGTATTTTTTAATATCACGTGATAAATACTTTGAATTACTGAATGGTTCATTTTTATATGATTTACTTGCGTGTGTTTAAATATAATTATTAACTTATTAAATTTAGCCAGTTATTAAATTTTCAGTCAGCCACGCCCAGAACAGTTAACATTTTCTAATGATAGGTTTTTCTTGGGAGATGATTGAGATAGGCATATTATAAAATGCCGACAACATCACGCAACTAATTCCATTTTAAGTGGGTGGATGGATCAAAAACTCCCATTTATCACGTGACATTTAGAAAATCATTGAGCCATAGAGTAAGAAGATCGATAACAAATGTAAATGTTATTACAAAATAATATAGTTCACTAACTAATAATATATATTCTCTAAAGTCCATTTTTGATATTGTAAAGTCGAAGATCAATATGTGATCAAGATCGATAAGAGAAGAAAAAAGTAAAAAACATTTGCATCTACCTTTATTATGTACTAGATAATTTATAGGATTATTAAGAAACGCAATTATTTATATAATATTTAATAGACAAAAACACCATAAGCTATTTTCTGATTGAGATCGACAAGAAACAAAAAAGTTGTATCTTAAAATTTTGTTGTATAATATGTTCAATATTGTTAACTATAATATAATTGAATATGTTTAGTTTATATTTACTAAATAACAATATCCAATTTTTTTTTTATTTTGTACTGACATTGTCAGATTGAAGATCATTTAGCCATTAATTCATAGTTACAAAATATCGAAGTGAATAAGTATATTTGTGTTTGTAATATATTATAATATTTCTTTAATTTTTGCTTATAAACACGAATCTTAAAAATTAATTCGATTAATTGCCCGAATTATGTACTAAATGTGCATTCTTTATTATTGCATTAATATATTTATTTTACCATTTGTTTCTCATTCGACTTTAATTCATTCTTAATTTTGACATCGCGTTTTAAAAGCGGAAACACGCACAGCAAACATATATTAAATAGTTGAATGGTTTCAGCCTGGTGCCATTACGGGTCAGTACAGTAGTCACCAACTATCGTGACTTGAGCTAAATGCCCGCCACTTAGCACAAGTCACAAGTATTTCTGTAATATGATTATTAGCCTGCTAAGCTTTAACTTACATTTATTTCACAACTGGATTGTCACGATTGAGTGAAGTTGCCACGCCCCCTTTGTTGTGGCGCAAATAAAACGCGATTCGCTTGTCATCATTTGGCATAGTTCAGATTTACTGCTCTGCGATAGAAGATCATGTTGTGGCTGTGCTTGCTGAGCCTGGCCGGAGCCTGGGCAGATCCTTTGCTGGTAGAGTTGTCGCATGGCAAACTGCGGGGCAAGGATAACGGCGGCTATTATAGCTACGAGTCCATACCCTATGCGGAGCCGCCGCTGGGGGAGCTGCGCTTCGAGCCGCCGCAGCCTTACAAGCGACAGTGGACGGAGACCTTTGACGCCACCCGTCCGCCCGAGTTCTGTCTGCAGTGGAGCCTCTACATTGAGGGAGCGGACAAGCTGCTGGGCAGCGAGGACTGCCTGACGGTGAGCGTGTACAGGCCGAAGAATGACAGTCGCCGCAGTTATCCTGTGCTGGCGTTCATTCACGGCGGCGGTTTCATGTTCGGCGGCGCCTTGGAGAACGGGCAGGAATATTTGATGGCCGCTGGCAACCTGATCATGGTCAAGATCAGCTATCGCCTGGGTCCGTTGGGCTTTCTGAGCGCCGACGACGCGAGCTTTCCTGGCAACTTTGGTCTGAAGGATCAGCGACTGGCGTTGCATTGGATACGAGAGAATATCGCTCGCTTTGGTGGAGAGCCGGAGAATATCCTGCTAATGGGTAACTCGGCAGGTGGCGCTTCTGTGCATTACCAGCTATTGCACGGCGGCCTCGAGAATTTGGTTAAAGCAGCCGCCTCCCTGAGCGGCGATGCGCTGGCTCCCTGGGCCTTGCAGCAGGATGCACGCGGAAAGGCCTTTAAGCTGGGCAGTATTTTGGGCTGCCAGGCGGGCCTTGGGGCTGCAGAGCTAAAGCGGTGCCTGCAGGCCCAGGATGCGAAGGATATTGTGAGGGCTGTGTCGCAGTTTCTGGTTTTCGGCTATGTGCCCTTTGCGCCCTTCGGCCCCGTCGTGGAGCAGGCGGCGGCCAGCACAACGCAGCCCTTTCTCAGCCAACATCCAATGGCGATTATAAAAAGCGGCCAGTTTTCACAAATTCCTTGGCTTGTGTCGAACACCGCCGACGAGGGCGGATTTAATGCGGCTCTGTTTCTGGAAAGGCAGCAAAATGGTAAGGAGCTAATCGAGGTGTTGAACGAACGCTGGAACGAGCTGGCGCCAGATCTCCTTTTCTTTCGCCACACAATGCCAGACGGCCAATTGGATGAACATTCACAGGCAATTAAGCATAAATACCTCGGCGATCGAAGCTTCAACTCGAACAGCTATTTGGATATGCAGCGCATGTTTGGCGATTTACTCTTTGCAGATAGCACCAAGAAATCTCTCGCTTTGCATGGCCAACATGGCAAAAGTCCTGTTTACTCTTATGAGTACGACAATCCTGCCGATCTGGGCATAGGACACTGGCTATCTAAAAGGAACGATGTTCAACTTGGTAGGCTGTAAGTTAACAAGTTTATTCCCTACTAATCACACTGCTTTTAACAGGCACTGTACACTCCGATGATGTTCTTCTGATAGTCAATAATCCTCAACACGCCACTTTGCGATCCGATGAGAAAATCATATCAAAGAATTTTCTTCAAATGATTGCAAACTTTGCGGAAAGCGATAATGGCAGCTTAAGTTATGATAACTGCTGGTTTAAGGATAATGTGGGTCAGGACAAGCTGCTTGTGCTTTCTATAACCAGTGAAGGATGCGAGAATAAACAACTGGAAAAGCTTGATTGAGATCAAAGAGAAGAATTTGTTTTTTGGTTTATAAATATATTAATTTTCATGTTCTTCAAGAACAGATGATTTTATATACAAGCCAAATTGAAGCAAACTCATTAACAGTAATAACTATTCTCATGCCAGATATTTATAATTTAATTACATTTTTTTCCGCTTGGTCCAAAAGGAGTTTCCAATTTCCTGATTTTCGCCAGATTTATTACGTAGACACTGGGTACATTTTTACGACTCTTAAGTGTATGTGGGGAGGTGAAAGTCTCAAAAGTGCAATTCCGAAAAAAGTAGTATACGAAAAATACAAAAGAAACAATCTTCATAAAAACCCGTATAATATAAGCAATTACTCGGACTGGGCTTTTTTTACGATATCTTACTTATTTGCTGAAGCTGTAGTCGAAGCTGGAGCTGAGGCCAGAGCTGAAGCCAACGCTGCGGTTACTCAATCAATATTGGATTTTACCACAATCACACACACACACACACATAGAGAGAGAGGGAGGACGAGGCATATATGAAGAATTTATTGTACATGTTGGCGGTTTGTTTGCTGCCCATAGAAAGAGGCAAGCAGCAAGCAGCAGCAAAAAAAAAAATATATATAAACGAAGAGAAAGAGAAAACAAATAGTCTGGATGTACAAATAAATTAAATTAAAATGTATACAAACATAAATTATTTAGAGATAATGTACTGGGCCAGCGAATGCGAATGCGAATGCCAAAGATTCTGCCCGGCTCGAGAGAGCTACTACTAACAATAAGCAGCCGGCCACAAGCCACAATAAATGCAATAAAAGCAAATTCAATTGGCGGCCAAAATGAAAATAGAAGAAAAGCAGCACAAGCCAAAGAGAAAATGCAGACAACAGACAACACAGAGCCAGAAGTCAGCCGCAGAACAAAGACAAATAAGCGAAGCTGCCGAAACGAAAAATTCGTATAAATCACCAAAAAAATGAGAGAGCTCAAACCGAAAAACTTCAACTGAAAGTTGGCCAAAAGCGGTAACCGAAATGAAAGAAATATGTTTTCGTCTTTATTTCTGTGTGTGCGTGTATGTGTGTGTGTGTGCACTAGGAGCGACTTTTGGGAGTAAAGTCCTTCTCGCATTCACCTGACCTGGCCACAAAGAGTGCACCAAAAAATATTTATGAATTTTGGCCAAAAGCGCAAAAAGTGTTGACGTCATTATATACTCCTCAAAAAAGCCAGTAGAGCGCAAAATGAGTGTACAATAGAATTATATATAAATAAGATAGTACAAGGAACAAATTCTTACCAATCAAGCGCTCAAGCTGTTAAGTTCATTATGGCCACATTTTTTTCACAGTGCGGCAAACAAAACTTGAGATACTTTTCTTCACAGCCCAGAAGCATTTTAATAGGTATAAATATATTTATATTTGAGTTCTTAATACAATTAATACAATAATCAGTTGAGGTAGTAACTTTATGTGTAGCTCGTGGATAGGTTTGTAAGTTGGGTGGTATAAAATGAATGAAAAGATCGGATTTTTAAATAATAGCATGAATATATTTTCTAGATTAACTTTTAAAGGCGACTTGTTTTACACCTTTTCAAGGCCTGATAAAACAAAAATATTTGTTTATTTTCATATGTTTTTTGGGTCTTTTATATATAACACAGAGTAGCTGCTAGTCGGACTCCGCTAAGAAACTTAATTAAATGCAAAAAAGTAGCATTAATTCTTAATGCTACATTAAATTTTCAGTTCTAGACTCAAATTTAAGACTTCTGTGCCCTTTAAATGAAATAAAGTTAAATAACATTCAAAGATAAATATATCTTAAGGAACAGTACAAATAATATGTATAATATAAATGTGAAATATTTAAGAACTGTGCATTAGTTGTGAATTTAGCTTAAATTGTATTTAGTGTAAGGCACCCTTGGGGACTGCATTAAAGCAATTACATTTGATTTTTTGTTTATAAATTTGTAGCTCGTAATTCGTATTTATTTAGTGGAAATGACATATGTACGTATAAATAGTTGACGACAACTTTACGAAGCGCTCAGGCTGAAATCTGTCGCAATTTCTTGATTTCTATTTTAACTCAGCAGCATTTCTTTTTTGTTGCTGTGCTGTAGTTGTCAGCCAAGGGGGCTGTTGGGGCATGCTGGTTTCCTGGTTAGCTGGTTTCCTGTCCAACCAAAGACGTAGCACTTGCCAAGTTCATAAAATATTCAGCTGCACTTTGTCCAAGACCGACTAAAACTGCCGCTAAGAAGTTGCCGGCAATCATGCAACGAGTATTTCCCCCAAACCCAGCTAAGAGCGGAAGTGAAAATCGTTGCATTGCCAAATGGCAGATTAAAACGGTGTTAAGTTGCACTAGCCACAGACAGGCGGATGAATGAATTAATAAGCTGCTCACGCGTAATAAACGAGGCTCCATCGAGTCTATTTACAAATATTACGCATACGCCATGTACGACATTCAAAATGAAAAGTCATGCAAAACAAGTGACATTTTATTTATGGCTGGCATGCGAAATGCCTAACGCCAAGTGTTGAATAGAAATCAAGGTCCAAAAAGGGGCCAAAGCTGACGACAGCAACACCTTCAGCAGCTGCAGCTGCCACAAGCAGCAAAATGCTGTGTTGAAGGACATGCACTGGAAAACATGAAGCAGCAGCAGCAGCAACAACAACAACGACAACGACGATAAGGACAACATGAATGCAAAACGTCGTCGGCATTCGGTTGTGTAAACATTTTAATTTCTGCTGCAAACAAATGCGCAGCAGCCGCAGCCTCAGTCTTAGCCGCAGCATCAAAACCAAGCTCCCATTCTCACTCCATGGCCAACACCAAAACAACATGGTCCATGTGGACCATGGTCGTCCAATCCCACTGTATTGTCTATTTTGTGTGTTCTGTGGGCGGACATCAAGACGATGATTGCGAGCTATGTGAACGGCGAATAAACGTATTTAGATTTCCAGCTTCAATTTCATTGCCCAAGCAACTAGGACAACAAGCATTCCGGGAAAGTCAGCTAAACGCTTCGAGAAATTATGCAACCATATGCGGAGCAGAAAATCGCAGAGTGCGGCGCTATTCAAAAGCAAATCCGCTCACAAAAATTAGTTATTTAAGAGTATAAGTGTTTTACATAATTAAGTGAAAAATTTGCATTGTCAATATATGAGAGCTTCAGAGAGATTTATGAGTTAAAGTGTAAGTATTCATTATCAATATATTAGAACTTAAGCTTACAATAATAGTTTTATGCATTTATGAAAGGTTGGTATAATCTATTGGAAGATGAGAATCGCAGAGAGAGGTGACTGCCAAATAAAGAGCGGCTGTTAATAAAGTATAATAATAAAGTATAATAAATTAAGAACAGCTATTTTTAAATGTTAATTATCTAGATTTTTATATTCTCTCAGACCATTAAAAATTGATCAGATTTCTTTAAATTTTCTGTAGTTGGTAAAATTACGCGATGATTTATTGCTATCACCTATCGCTTCTTGTTGACTCACGCGATCATCGCTAGCTGAAGGCACAGTTTATGAAATCTAAGCTTTTTGTACATTTTAGCTGCAGTCCCCAAATGCCGTTTAGCTGAGACACACACACACACACACACACAAGCACAACCTCTAGTAGTAGGAATATGTTTTTGTTCAGTTTATGGCCTTTTCTGCTGCCATAAACACCAAACACCCCGCCCCCCAACCACGCCCCTCCTGAACCATTACTGCACTAGCGAAAATGTAAAAAAAAAGAAGCAAAAAGAGAAAACAGCGAAAAGCGACTGAGAAACCGCATTTAGTACTAGCAAAAAAAAAACAGGCACACAATAATGTTTATTTGTATATATATAGAATATATATATGAATATGTGTGTATATATATTCATGGCATAGGGAGAAAGCAGGCATGTTTTTTTTTTGTGTGAATAATATGGCAGATATGCATTTCAAGGCTACAGTTACAAAGCGAGAGTCCTGTTGCAGTTCTCTCAGATGAAAGTTTATTTTTTTTTTGCCAACATTTTGCACACTTCGCGCAATTAATTTTACAAAAAACAAATTCAAAGCTGAAAAAGGCATAAGAGAAAAACATTTGGCGTTCGCCTTCATTTGCCTGACAGTTTATTATTTTTAATGAGGCATATTATACGAGTAATCAGGCGGAAAACACACACACCCACTGTCGGAAAATGCCTGTTAGGAGCGGTTGCCATTCAACGTTGATTTTGACAGCAACGATAATAATACAAAACTGAAAAGAAAAAACGAGAGAAATCATAAAAAAATGACACTTTCATTAAAATATTTATAAATAAACTCGTACATTATGCATCCTTAATCCTGCCGCCATCTGGCATGTAGTTCATGGCAATCCATTCATGAATAAAAATTTATATGTTAAGGTTGTCGCTATTCATAGTTAGATGGAGTTAGAGTGTCAAAGCGGCTTTGTATATATCGATATTTATAAATATGTAAATATCTAATTCCTATTTTAGATGTAACGACATGAAAAACATCAATACAGGCTTTATTGGTATGAGTCTGTTTAGAAAAATAACTAGCAAACAATTATATCAATGCAGATAACAAACATATAGAAAAAAATTTTAAAACAAATCGAACATATTTATGTAGTTATTCAGCAAGAAAATTAAATGGCTTCTACCTGCAACTTAAAGTATTTAAAAGATACTTTAATCGCGATTGTTAAAAAAATAACTGTACTTCCCTTTTGTGACAAATGGAAAATATACAAATGTTCATCATAATATTGTGCTAATAAAAGTAATTGTAGTTAACAAAAAATTGGTTGGCTAATTTTAATGAAATCTCTGTTCATTTTTAGTCGATATTTTATTTGGAATGTCTATTTACTTTGTTTAATCAACAGTGGTGACTATAAGCCAGGGACTGATATTAATTTAAATAATAAACCTTGGATGTTGTTTAACAAATATGATCAAATAATTAAACCAGAACTTTCGATTACAATCAAAAAATTTGAATCTTAAAATTTTATAATATTTTAAAGAAATCACAAGGAATTTTAAATTAAATATTAAAATTTATTAAAATTAAAACTACTATTTAATGCCAATCAATTCTAAATTCTACGAGATAAGCGAGGTATAAATTTCCATAAAAGTCATAAGTCAAGATATATATAGACATTTTAAATAAAACTTAAAGCTTTAAGTTTTATTTTGTATACAGTTTTTTATAGATTAGTTCAGCTCTTACTTAAAATCATTTGTTATGATTGAAAAGTAATAAAATAAACGAATAATAAATTTGTAAGATCCTTGAATTATCTTATTGCTTCTCGCTCCAGCTCACCTTAATGCAATTAAATATTGTTTATTTTTTCTTCATCTATTTCGCATATTCTCTGTCCATGATAACTCAAATTTAATTGCACAAAATCGAAGCTATCGCCAATTTAAATCAAATGGAATTATTTAGCGTAGAGCAAAAAGTGCAATAAACTTTTATTCCACAATAAACAAAAACTGAAGGAGAAAAAATGTGTCAGACTCGTTTGGTAATTTATATGGCATGTGTATATTATGACATTAAAGGATATTTACCTTGTGGCACAGTGGGCATGGCCAGACAGCAGCAATGAGCCGTTAGAGCCTGGCCCCAAGTTTCACACCATAAATTAATGCTCAATGTGGCATTAGGAGTGACAGAGAAAACCAGAGAGGGAGAGAGAGAGAGAGAGAGTCCAATGACATTTATTATAATTTAGCATAAACGAGAAAGCAAACAGCAAAAGCTGGAACGAGTGCAAACTCTGAGGCCAAACATGGTTTGTACCAAAAATATACTCCTAATTTATAAGGTTGTCTCTGATCAATGCACTGCGCGAAATCAAGGGGTTAATTGAGTGAAGAAAATGGGAAGTTAAGTTTGCTTTAATAGAAGTTTCAGCTTTGATAGATTATTAAAGGACATGTGAAATGTTTAAGATTGTCATTTAAAGCACGAGCTTTACCAAGAAAATACACTGCAAAAATGGGTTGGGTACATTAACTATATATTATTTTGTTTTGTCTGTGAAAGTTGTTTGATAAATGTTTTAAGCAAGTAAAGCAACAATTTTAAATTCTTCTTGCTTTCAATTTAAAACTCTCGACTGGCTTTTTTCTGGCAGTGTACTTGTTTGTTATATACAGAGGTTTTAATCAATAAAATGTAAGCTTATTCAAGATGGTTTCAATAAAACTTATAAAAAAATCAGTTTAATTTTGTTTTTTCTCTTAAATAATATTCCCGCTGTTTTCTGTCAGTGTAGCTGACTGCTCCGGCTGCATGCTTGATGTGGGTACACAAAACGGAATATAATATGCCCGTTAACATGCCAACACACACACACACACGCACACACACTTACTGTTGTGCTGCAATTTGATCTTGTACAAACAGTTCGAGTCCGGGTCAAAGACGAAAACCAACTCAAAGCACGACCCATGGCACAGTCCATGGCATCTTAGCGTGGCAAGTCCTGTGCTGTGCTGTGCTATGCTGTGCGACTATTATCCTTTGACCGCTGTCGTGCCAGTAACCTTAACCATAAATTGGCTAAATAGCCACGCAACATGCCAGCGCCTGACAGCGGAGTAAACTACGCCTGACCGCCAATATGAATGCCGGCTATGCAGGCAGCTAGCCAACAAGGACTACGTGTGTGTGTGTTGGGTGTGTGTGTGTGTGTGTTCGGTGTGTGTGGTGTGCGTGGGGCCCCAATCAATTTATCACTTGAACAGCGACAAGCGAGTCGCTTGCACTGTGTATATGTCCCATGGCACTGCGAATTGCGAATACGGATGCGGCTGCTGCGGCTGCGGCTGCGGCTTTGGTCCTTTTCGACTAGGGCGAAAAATATAATTTTGCCACCCATTAGGACATTTATAAACAAAGGGATATTAGTGCCAAGCGCTTGTTTGCTGGTCAAGCGCGGAAGGACTTCGTTTTTGGTGGTTTGGTGCGAGGGGAGGGGCTAAATGTTTGCGAAAGGTATTAGGGCGCACGTTATGGGGCTCATTGAATGTGTCGCCAAAGATTTAATGGAGCATGTTAGGTGAAATATGCAATAGAAATGTATTTAAGCAGGAGCACCAGGAGCAGGACACATTACACAGGACTCTTCTGACCGCTGACCAAACACACAATAAATCATAAATGTGGCCGGCGTGCGGGCATTTTTTTTGGTTATTGATATTGTCGTTCCGTAGTATAACATGTCCTTTGCCTTGTGTTTATATCCTGACGGCCAGTCCCACATAAATATTAATCAAATTTATGCGTTACACACCCACGAAATTGATCAAGCGGGCCACAAAAGTTTTTGATATTGACTTGCAGCTGTGTTACAAGAAAAACCAAAACAAGTGGGAATGTTTCAAGCGGGCGTAACTGATGGCACAATACTCTACGATAGTTTTTTAAATACCTTATTTGCACATTAAACTCATTTGCAAGGGGACTTTAACATAGGATATATTATAGTCAGGTTTATTAGTTAGGGTTTATTTGTTTAAAATTTCAGCTCCCTAGCTTCAATAGAAATCTATATACTCTATTAATTTCTTGAACAAGTATCGCAAAAAAACTTTATACAATTTGCTTAAGGATAATGCTGCCAAAAGTCCTGGCCATGGTCAAATTATGTTAATTTGCCAAAGGAAGGGAGCGAGGAAGAGAGATTGTAGGATTAGGGGTTGGTTCAATAAACTTTGTAGCTGCTGCCAACAAAAGTTGACTCATAACTAATGCAAAGATAGTTATTAGAGAGCTGGCTAACAGATTAAGTATACGTCAGCGCAGCCAAGCGGAAATAGACGCTTACTGCGGCTGCTCTGCTGCACAGCGGTCACATATCAAATCGCATTTTGAGGCATTTAGACGGTACGAAAAACGAGTGCAACAAATCAACTAAGTGAAATGCTGAAGTGGCTGGCCGTAGCCAGTTAGCAGTTTGACAAATTGCCACTCGGCTTTATGGCTAAGACGAGAGGGGAGCGGGGCGTTGCAAGACGTTGTTTATTTGGTTTTCATGTCGCGCATGTTAAATGCAAATTATTCAAAACTGCCTGCGAAACTCACTTTGGCACCCCGGGCTCAACACACAAACACACACACACACACACACACACACACCGAGCGAAAAGGACTTTCGCACATTCGCACATATCCTGCACGTTGACCTTTTTCGCAAAACCCGGCGATAGCGTCCATTGGAGCGTGTAATTTGTGACATTTTGTTTTGCTCAGCTACGTTTTTAACAAATAAGCTTCACGCGATTATGCAAATTTTGTGCGACTAGTGTTCACTTGCTGCAGCCTGGCACAGTGCCCCATAAAAGGTCACTTCCCACTGTGTTTTATTTTTCTTCTTTTCTTTTTTTGTATTTTTTTTGGGCGGCTTCCCGTCAGAGATTTGTATGAATAAATTAGATTTCACTTAATGTGTGAGTGTAGCGTGCAATAAGAACTCCACAGTTTGGGTTGATGACATAAAGTGCCAACTGGTTTAAGATTTAAGATTTCAGTTTGGCAAAGCAGTTGCTGAAACTGCTCAGATTATGATTCAAAACATGTTTCTAAAAATATTTCGGTTGCTTTGATAAAAATGTTGGACATTTCTTTCTCTACAATTAGTTAGCATATGTAAATAACATTTGTTAAAGTTCTTAAATGCTGTCAAGTTAAAGATAATGATAAAGTTCTTAAAAGCAGTCAAGATACAAATGTGAAAAAATCTTTATTCAACATTTTCAGGCTTTCGTAGCTGCTAAGTTCCTTAAGATAGTTTATATAAACCTATTAACATTTAACTTCAGTTCTAGCCAAAGATTTATTAAAGCATGCATAATCTATTGATTTTTCATACTAGTTGATTTTGTAACATAAAATATACATTTACCTATTTATTTTATTTTTTATTGATTTATTTATTTAACTATATTCGGGTAAGTCTTTAAAATTTGAGAGAGAATATCTTAGCTACATTTAAGAACTCTGGCTTGCTGAGAGTCTTAAGTTTGAAAGCCTATTAAATAGTATCTAGAATTCCAATGTAACTTAAGCTTTATTGAAAATTTTTCATAAATACAATTTCTTTTTGGCTTCTTACATATTTATATATTTTAAATACAATTCATCAGAAAAATATGAATGTATATACATATATATAAATATTTATTTAGGGAAACATTTTATTTTACTTATTTTTTACAACTTAAGTTTACTTTAATTTAATTTCCCTTAAGCTTTAAAAAAGCAAATTTACTTCTGACTTGCACATATTTAAAGCACGTGATTTTTTTTCTTTGTACAAATAAATTGTTTGTTTTATTGAAAACAGAGATAATCTTTTGTGAAGCGCAAAACGTGTCTGCATCCTGCATCCTGCATCCTAGACCAGGGCCATGTGTATTATGTGCATTTGATATATTTCTTAATAAAAATATCACGCAAGTCCAACAATGCCAACGGGAGTATATGTAGAAGGGGGCGTGGCAGAAAGGCGGCAAACTCATGTGTCACCAAGTGAAATGAGAAATGATCAAAGTGAGTGTTTGCAGGAAAACTGCAGATGCAGCAGCAGCAGCAGCAGCAGCAGCTGTTGCCACACACAAGTAGTCTATGTGTGTGTGTGTGTGTGTGTGTTTGTGCAGTTGTCCGAGGGTGCCAACTGGGACATCATCAGTTGCTACTTGCAATATGCAGCTGCTGGCTGCCTGTCCACTCAGTTAATGCGCAGCAAAACTGCAGCAGCAGCAGCAGCCAAAGTAATCAGCAAGTCAGCCAACTGGGGAACAGCTGCACATGTGTGTGTGCGTGTGTGTGTGTCTAATTGTGAGTGTGTGTATCTGCTTTGTCGCGTAATTAGTTGCTGTGCATTGATTTATACGCGGCGCCGCCTTTTGCCGCAGCCTAATTTGGCTTGACAAATTGTTAATACGTCAAAGCGCTGACAACAACAACAATAACAGCAGCAACAACAACAACAAGTTGTAATAATAAAGAATAAAGCCATATAGCGATTGATGACAAAGTTGTCGCCGTCGGCAGAAGCCAACAGAATTTATGGTAATAAAAGCCGTAGACATGGCTTTGTCTGTGTAGGCGAGTCAATGTGTGTGTGTGTGAGTGTGTGTGTGTGTGTGTGTGAGTGTGTGCTTGTCTAAAATACGCTTTGATTAAGAGTGAGTGAAGACACAGCTCATTGGCATAAGGCGCCAGGGCATGCCGCCTCGTCAGCATTCAGAGAAATCATAAAATACGCATACGCCGCGTATGCGGCAGGCGCATAAATCATTTTAACACCAAAGACAGAGCCGCACAAATGCCATCACATTTGGCACTGGGCACCTGCTCGTATGTATTTACATATAAATTGCACACACACGCACACACCCGCACACCCATTCAAATTGTGTATGCGCCTTTTATATAGCCACAAAAAACATTCGCGACTGTTTATAACACTCGAAGCAATTACTTAAACGCAAATGATGCGAGCACTTGCCTCGCGACTTTTTTAAATGGTGTCATCAGTTTATACACAAGCTGCATGTGTGTGTGTGTGCGTTGTGTGTGTATTTAAATACTTTTTATCTCTTTGGTTCAGCGTACTAAAATGAGATATTAAAAGCGCTCAAGTTGTGTGCTTGGCTTGGGCAGCTTAAGGAAATGCGAACTTTTAAATGCTCTGCTCTTGAATACATTAGTTAAGGATGAAGTAAATGTAAGTTATTTAATTTATATATTAAATATATATTTTAACTAATTCAAGTAATTTAAAGCACTCTTCATTTTTGAATGAGTTGTTGTCAAAATAATAATAATGGAGGCATGTTCCCAAAATAAAAAAATATATATGTTTTCCCTTTTCATGTAATGTGTGTAAAATTAACAATTTACTGTCATTTAAGTAAAGAAAGTTTACTTTAAGGCTTTGAAAAAATTAATATATTACAAAAAGAAAAGCTTCTTTTTCATATGAAGTATTTGTTAAAAATAATATATTTTTTTTAAGAAGTTCTTATTCAACTGCTTCAGAATGCACATACAACCCAACTTATTTTCTATATTCCGCTTCCAGTAACTTTAGACTAAGGGTCAATTGAAATTGATAGACAATGAAATATTTATGCGCTCATGAATTCCATTTTAATGCGAATGCGATGTAAACAGCGCATAATGAGCACAAGTTTATACCAAGGAATCGCATCTGGAATCAGTCAGAGAAGAAAACGAACAGGGAATAAAAGGCCACAATAGAAATGGTCAAAATAAAGAACGTAATAAAAACAAAAGCAAGCTAGCGGCAATCTGGCACATAAATTAAATGCAGATGCTACAATTAGTAATTATTTGTACATTCATAACAATTTGTTGCAATTAGGACAATCAACTTATATGCTTAATTGTTTAAACGCTGGCCTTGTTTAATTGCAGAATTCGGTTCGAACCTTGGGCTAGTTTTCTTCATACTTAAAAACAATAATTATTTAAATAAGTTCCCTTCACTTTCTGCTCTTCCACTTGGTATAATTTTTGCATTTCTTTTTTTACTTCTGGCGCAATTTGCGCACTTGCAGCGCAAAATTAAATTTGTTTTGTGCATTTTCCTAGAGGCGTTTGTGTGTCATGCATTTTTACACCTTAATTTGCAGCTAATTTGCATATTTTATATATATATATATATGAGAGTATTTCCGTTCCAGTTGCACTTGTCCTCTGCTTCTTCTCGCAGTTGCCCTTTGCCCTTTGGTTTTATGGCAAGTTGAAATTGTTTTACAGGCACCTGTACTTGTTATGGATATGCAGAATTATACTTTTATTTAATTTGCGAGATATTTATGGAATTTAATATATGAAAACAGAAATAAGTTATATTTAAGTGCTTGCTCCAAAAAGCTTTTAAGGCTACTGTCTAGTTTAACATGCACTTACAAGCTGGTTGTTAAACATGTCAACTTAATTTCCATCCCCAACTTTTTTAAAGATAAAAATATTAATCAATATTTTTAGACATTTGACTATTATATTTATGTTTATCCGAATTGAACAACAATTATGAATTAATTTACAATAATTTGAGTAAATACTATATTATATATAATTGAAATACTCGTCTGTCAGTTTATATACAATCGAATATTAACTTCGAAACGGAACGGATTTAATTAAATTAGGCTACATTAAAATTTAATTTCTTTTAATCGAATTGAGTTGGATTTGTTTTTTTTTTTTGTTTTTGTACTTGACGATTTTTGATGGTTTCGTTGCAGACTAAGAAAACCAATGTACAAAGATGTGGGATGTGTGGATGCATTTGGTTGCAGGACGGCGAACAAGCAGCAAAGGATTGAGCTTAATTCTATGTAAAGTGAAGACAGTCAGGTCGAGACTCTAAAGGCAGCCATTGCCCCAGCAGCCACACCAGGGTATCTTGCCGCCGGTGTGGGAGCTGATCGAGATCTTGCGCCGATTGGAGCGCATGCTGAAGCTGGTCGAGGATTCGCGCGAGGAGCCAAAACTGTTCGAGTTGCGATCGGACTGAGAGGTGACCGTCTCGTGGTTGCTGTCCTGATGGGAATGATGGCTGTGATGGGGATTGCTGCTGATCAGACTGCTGTGCTGATGGTGGTGCGTGTGATGATGATGATGGCTGCCACCACCAGCACCACCCGTGGCGCCGCCACCACTGGCACCACTTATGCGATGCACATTGTGCACGGTGCCCTCCGAATGGCGACGCGAGCATTTTGTGCGGCTGACTGTGGCCGTCATCGGCGCCGGATCGCTAATCTCCTTGCGATGATGATGGTGGTGCGTGGTGCTGGGCGGTGCCGAGCTCGTCGCGACCGCCGCCTCAGCCTGGCCCGCTGTCATTGTGTTGCTGTTGGTGCGCCGGCGCGAGGAATGTGGTGAGCTGGGCGTGCTGTGGCTAATCTGGCGGAATGCCTTCACGCTGGGATGGGTCGGTACGCTGGTCAGGTCGCCGCAGCTGGCCGTCGCCGTTGGCTGCTCCTCGGCGCACACAATGGAAACGCGACGCGCCGCCTTCCGCTTGGCCGCCGCCTCCTCGTCCTGCCAAGAGAGAATATAATTATGTAGTATCAATAGCCGCGGCGCACTCGGTTCGCGGCCCACCTCTGGCTCCGCCTCCGCCTCCTTCTCCTCCTCCTCCTTCTTGGTCGTGGTGTACTCCACGTCCAGCGAGCGCGTCAGCTGCGGTGGCGCCGAACGCAGCACCGCCCGCTTCGCCGCCGCCGTCGCCAGCGATTTGTACAGATGACTCTTGTTCGGCGAGAGACCCGCCGCCGCCGCTGCCGCCGATGGCGACGATGGCGTCGGTGGCGGAGGGTCTGCGCCCAGCGCCGGACGACGCGCCGGCGGCAACGGCGGCGGCGGCTTGGCGGGCAGACTGGGCTTGGCGGCCAACGGCGGCTTCTGGCCCGAGGGCGACTGCTGCCCGGCGGCGGCCTGATTCACTTGCTCGAAGCCCAGATAGGTGCACTTCTCCGGGAATGGCGCCATCGGATCGGGCATGTGCGGCGCCGGGCTGTCCGTGTGCTCGCGTTCGCGGCTCGACAGCTTGCGGCTAACGTGACTGTCACCGTTGGTTGTCGTTGTTGCTGTTGTTGTTGGCATTGTTGTTGTTGTTGTTGGATTCGTGCTGGTCGCAGGACTTGTGCCATCGTATTGCAGATAGAGATTCATCTCGGAGCGATAGGGTTTGCTCTTCTCCTTGTCGTTGTTGCTGGCCTGCTTTGTGGACGAGATGAGATTATCGCGCGATTTACTCTTCTCCAGCTGCAGCGACAGTATGTCCTCCGAAATGGTCTCGATGTCGTTCAATATGGACTCCAAGTTGACGGAATCCGTCTGCGGGAAGACAAGAATTTAATTAGTAGAGGCTTTTGAGAAAATTGCTGCTAGGCTTTGGCTAAGGCTTATAATAAAAAATTGGGTTTAAGCATCGGAATCTGTTACTATGAATAAGAACAAAAATTAGATTAAATGTGAGCTGAAAAGGTTTAGAACATAATGATTATAAGTTGGACTATAAGAGTTGATGTCTATATGTAAGCTGTTAAGGATATATGTTTATATGGAAGACTTCTTACAAATCAAAATAAATTATATAATAATACTAACAATTTACATAACTAAAATAAGTTTTAAATCTTAAGTCATAATAAATACTGTTACATTTTTATAATACAACAATTTCAATCAATATATATGTTTACATTTATATTTATGACAAATATAAAATATCACAATAAAATATAAAAATGAATACAAACATTAAATAAAATGACTTTTTCAAAAAAATATCAATATAAATATAATAAATAAGTACGAGTCGTAAGCCCCAGCCCAACTCGTTAAATTAAATTCAGTTTAGTATTTAATACTAGATTTAATATGATAAAATAAAAAAAATACTTAAATAAGTAATATACTTTTATATTTAAAATATAAAAATATATTTACATTTATAGATTGAATAGCAAAATAAATATGAATTAATGGATTCTTAACAGAGTTCATACTACCAACTGAACAATACTCTGTTCAAAATGAAAGCATGAAAGCAAATGTTTATTATATACGAACTTTAGAATCGCATTGCTTGAGAAATTCTAAAAAAAAATTTGATGAATCAATTAAAAATAAAAATAAATTAAACTGACCACTGCTGTATATAAATATGCAGTATAAAGAGTTTAAACACGTATTACAAATTAAATTCAAGGATAGGCTGAGCTTCAGGTATAAGACTTTAGATAAGCACAGCTATAAATATATATATAAATATTGCCATAAATGAGAAATATACTACACAGAAATATTATACAATCAAATAACGAATATTGGGATTTAAATCCTCTGACAAACATCAATAGTTAACAACTAAACTAATTAAAATAACAATATACAATATTTATAATGATATTTACACACATTGAATATTTTTATATCAAATTTTCATTATCCAAATCAGAAAAGTTGAAGGGTAAATGATTTGCTAGAAACGATGGAAACGTGGGAATAACATTCACAAGCCGATGAACTTTCTTTGGATGATCCATGGCAGATTCACCCTCACCTGACTGCCAATCTCCACGATGGTGGCGGGGCTGGACTTGGCTGCCAGCAGCTGGCGCAGCGGCGAAGTGGTTGCCTTGGTGGTGCTGGTGGTGGCGGTCATCAGGGGCTTGGTGAGGGCCGTGGCCGAAGTGCAGTTGCTGCGGCAGCCCTTTTGTGCGGTCGCATAGACGGGCTCCACGTGGCGGCCGAGGGACAGCGGCGACGCTGGCGCCGAGGCGGACTTGACGGCCAGGGCCGAAGCGGCAGCAGCGGCTAGCGCAGCGGTATAAATGTCTATTACGCTGCCCGCGCAGGCGCCGGCGCCGACGCCACCTTCGCCCCTGACGCCAACGCCCAGGCCGACGGCGGCAGCCACATTTACCACCGCCCGGTGCAGCGAGCAGTTGGACGGCGGCGGCGGCGGCTGCTGCTGTTGCTGGCCATGGCGCTGGCGGTGCGGCGGCGACGGCGGCGTCGGCGTCAGCGGCGCCTGGCAGGTCGCGCGGTGCAGCTGGCAATGCGAGTGACGATGTCGCGGACTTACTTGTGGGGAGAGGCGCGCTCCGGGCCGCTGATAAGGCGAGGCGAGAGCATTGTTCACGAAAATGTCGGGGGGATCGCGCGGCTCTGGAGATCCTGGCGGCAGCGAATCCTGGCCGCGATTGGCCAGCTCCGTGTTGAGCTTGAGGCGCGGCTTGATCGGCGCAAAGAAGTGCTTCGGGCTGTTGAGCGCTGGCTGCGTGGCATTCGTCGTTATGGCCACCGTCTCGATGATGCCGCCCGAGGCCTGCGTTGTGCCGGGCAGCACATTCAGCGCTATCTTGGGCAGCGCCTGCAGCGTCGACGTCGGCACGAAAGTCGTCAGCGGCGGCGGTGGCGGCGGCGAACGCGACGGCGACGATGTATTCGAGTATTTGCGCTGCGAGAACGGCGACTGCAGATTGTAGTCCCAGCCGTTGGTGTGCTTCATGGTCTTGCCGGTGGTGGTGCTGGAGCTGGTGCCCAGCTCGGGTGTGGGCGTCAAAACTGCAGGCGAATAAAAAGTTAATAACACGACAGACAAAAGACACGCTCAACTCTCACTCATATTGGCGCCCATATGCTGTGACAGTATATTCTCGAAGTAGGACAGCGGCGGCACCATGGCCTGCAGATCGTTCAGTTGGTTGGCAACCAGCTCGATGGGCGTCAGCGGTGTCAGCGGACCCACCAGACTGCGCAGCGTGCTCTGCGATCCGTTCAGATCGGGCGTGCAGATGACCAAATGCTCCGGCTGCTGTGTCTGCAGCATTTCCGGATTGCTCAGTGTCTCCTCCGACACCACGGACAGATGGTCATAGTGCATGGGCTGATTGTGGCTGTCCGGCTTGCCGGGCATTGACGCATTGCCATCGCTGGCCTTGCCGCCGGCCTCCTCGGGCGGCGGACACTGCTTGATGGAGGCGCAGGAGCTGCGCTCCTGGCAGCACTCGTCGCTGCACTGGCCATCGTCGAGGCAGCGACACGTATCACATGAGTCCGAGTCCTGGAACAGGTAAATATATCAGTTTTAAGTACAAATACTAAGTTTAAAAGTAGATTTCAGATTTACTCACATCACTGTTTCCATCACAACCTGCGCTGCCTCTGCCGCCGCCGCTGCAGCGAGGTCCGCTGCCGCCGCTGCCGCGACAGCCGCCGAACTCGTGTTCGCTTAGCTTCGCCTTGAACCGTTTGTTCAGCCGATCGCATTCGTCGCGCAGCGTCCAAATCTCGCGGCGCAGCTGATCATTCTCACGACGCAAACGCTTGATATCCGATTGGCCTTTAAAAAATAATCGATCAGTTAAAACAATTTTTGTAAAAAAATTACTAAAATAACTTAGACAAGAAATTAAATGGATTATAAAATATATATTGCACTAAAGTTTTAATATAAAATTTGGCAGCTTAATCAATAAATTGTTTACTCAGCCGAGGAATCGAAGAGTAATTCAATAGATTATTTCATAAATGTTACACTGCAATTTATAAACTGGCATATAAATTGATAACTTTGACAACACAGTGGAAATTCGGAAAATGAATCAATAGATATACAAATATAATGTTTAAATGCTAAATATTAAAATAATTACTAATAAATAAAATAACAAATAATAATGTAACTTGGAAACTTAATTAATATATATTAAAATTGAATCGATCAGTTGGCAAATTTATATTGATAATAATTACAAGGGTACATTACTCAATAATTATAAAAAATTAAACATTATTAAAAGAGAATTAACTGAGTTTGAAAATCAAATCATTGCTAAATATTTCATTTATAATCTCGCAAATTAATAAATAAGTATTTAAAAACAATTTTCAAATTAATAAATAATTCAAATATGGTAAACATTTTTTAATTATTATAATGTTGGGTAATTAATCGGAATCTATAAAAACGAAAGTAAATTAGCTTGTGAAGGTAATAATGAATTAATAATATAAGAAAATTGAGCCTAATATGCTGACAAAATAAATGTAAATAGTGCAAATAAATCGTTATCTATTTAGCTAGTTCAATTGAAATTTCCAAAAGAGACATTCAAATATATTATTCGTTTTAAAAAATATATTTTTCTAATACCACGGAAAACAGAATGGTATTACTTTCACCTCGCACATTAGCTCTCCCCTATTTACCCAAATACTTTTGGCTTATATGAGGCTTATCGCTTGTTATTCTTGTGCCTTATGTCTAAATCTATACGCTTTCCGTTTCTATTCACTAATTCGGAATGTTAATCAGAGCAGTTGGTCAAATTTAAATACATTGTTTACATTCGCTTATCGTGTGTTTTGGCAACGCAAAAATGCTGATATATAAAAAATTTATATATAATCTTGTCTAGCTTTTCTTCAGATACATATCAAATCAGTTTTTTCTATTTTTTTAAATTTGCGTATGTTCACGGTTTCTAATGTCTTTTTAATTGGTTGTTGTTTTTTACTTTATGATTATTTCGTTTCCTGTTTTAAAACAACGATAAACATGCTTTCTTTTGGGGGTATTAAAATAGCATTTTTAAGTTCTTAGTTTTATTGAATATTTACCTCGCTCGACTTCCGCATTAATGTTGATTGTACGCAATCTGAGCTCCTCATTTTCGTATATCATGCCACGCGAAGACTTTCTATCCAATCTGAAAATATATATGAGAAAGGTGTTAAGTGAAATTTTATAATTTTTTATTTAAAATAAAAAATCGTTATTTATTGCCTTTCATCTGTCAGTGGCTGCCATTGTGAACGTCTGCCCATTAACATTTCACAATAATAATATTAAGTAATATGTCTCCAAATAAACTATTTATTTCTTATCACTATCTTTAAAAGATCTTAAATGTTAGATGATGCCTCAACGACTGCTGTAAGTCAACTGAGTAGGGTAAATTCAGTTTTCTAATGCGTTTTGCCTAATAATTGGGCTGGCTTTTTTGTGGCCTTTCAACACTCGCCGTACATAAATAAATAATATAAAAAAGCGACGTAGACAAATAAATATATACCAAAGATTCTTATATTTTTTTCGTTTTACGAAAAGACCCAAAAAATTTGAAGAAGGCGGCAATAAACTGGAGGTGATAGGCAGAAAAATAAAACGCAAACAAACTATAAATTACACAGATCTCAAAAACATAAAATCGTTTTTCCTCACTTTTTTCTACCAATCACATTTGTATATATATATTTTTTATTTTGTATATAGCTTGCTTTAAAGAGTATATTTTTATTCGTTACCATTTCCGTTTTCAAATGCAATAATCATTATTTCGTCGATCAAATTAAATCAATTAAAGGCTAAGCGCAAATCCCAAATGATCCATAAAAAATAGCCAAAGGCAAATTTTCCATAACTTACGCTTTTTTATGTATTTCAAAGAAGAAATGCGCGTGAATTTATTTTTGACACTGCTGTCTGAACAATTTTGAAAAACTGCCGACCTGTTTGACCAAGTGTCGCTAACTTAATACATACTTAATGCATACGAATACCCTGTATTGACAGTAATATTGAGGGGTATACCCTACTTACACACCTTGCTTTAAGGTTATGGTTTCTTATCTTACATTTACTTAAAATAAACTTTCTTATGAAGTTCATATTGCCTTGGATTTAATTTTCTTTCCATTAAAAAAGCTTGCTTAGTAAAAATATATACTCTATTTAAACTTTCTGTATGGTATATTTTAATCTATTTTTATAGCTAGCATATTTTTTAGACGTTTCGAAAACTAACCAGTTTTTGCCAAGTTTATCAAAACGAATATGTCAAAATAAAACATTTTTTAAAAATAAGTATTTAACATTTATGGGAGTTGAAATACCCTGGATAATACATAAAAAATAAGAATATTATTCTTTAAATTGTTTTTGAGATAAAGTTAACTTCTCAATCATTTTCCTTATATACAGTACTTTTCAGGATTCTTACTGAAAAAATGAGCACCGCAAAAGATTTAACTAAAAATATTTAAATAAATAGAAAATAATTAAAAAATACAACATAAAACAACTTTATTAAGTCCTTAATAATATAAGAATTCAACTTAGGCTAAATGTTCAGGTTCACAAGTAAAATAAATATAATACATACTATAAGTATGTTTACAATATTACAGTCTTATAAATTATAAGAAATTTTTCTACTCAAGCTAAATGTTCAAGTTCACTAAGAGAACTTAAACTGATTCCGCAACGTTTCAGCCCTGTTGTGAAAATAAAGTCTTATACAGTATAAGAGTTTCATTTATTCTACATATTCAAGTTCACCGATGAACTAAAACTGATTCCACAACTTTTCAGCCCTGTAGTATTGATATTTATTTATAACTTGGGACTGAGAGCACGACGAGAGGCGAGAATCAAATGCGTGAGAGAAACGTGTGCGAAAGAATACACAAAGCGAATCGATAAACTTATGATCGATAGAAGGCGCAACGTTTGGCAGTTTTATTCATGAAATGCGCTGTCGAAATGGGGGAAAAGAAATCGCAGTGGGAAAGCGGGCGGGGAAAACAAATGTTTGCGGTGTGGAACGTGTAAAATCAACTTGGACAATGTACATGACTCGCTGATAAACAATAAACTTTTATTTTTAGTTGCTGCCATTCGGGGGCACGAAATGTTTATTTAACGATCGCTAAAGTGTATGGATATAAGAAATTTTAATGACTTTTAATATTAATCGATAGAATAGGGCACACTAGCCAGATGTTAGCGACCCAATTCTATAAAATACACAATGCAATTATCTTTTGCTTACTTTGCCGATTTCTCGGACCGTTTGTTGCTCTTGCGACTGCGATCATTTTGTGTACTTCGACTGCTTTTCGCGCTTTTCATTTAGCTGCACAAATAATAACACAAAATTTCCTTTTTTTTTAAATTGGCGACACAATGGGCACGTGATTAATTGGCCAAAATTTGTTTATAGTTGTTAAACATATTTCAAGAAAAACCACAAAAACAATATGAAAAATTAGATAACAACGCGACGGGCAGAAGAAATGTATTGCAATACCGCACGATTCGGCTATGAACTGAAAACTGACAGTTGGGCGAGATCAGTTTTGGCCAAAAACAAGCGACTACAACAACAGTGCAAAAGCAACAAACGAAACGACGACGACTGGCATTGAATGCCGCCCAAGAGCAACAAGCTTCGTCCGTGACGGCCGCTGGTTCAATTTTTAATAAAAACTAAACTAAACTACAACAGCAAAAAATATAAAACAAAGCGAAAGCAAAACTGTGAAAAAGATTCATAAAGCAAACGTGGCCGCGGGTAAATCTTAAAAACCCGACTACCAATATCAACAAATCATCGTTCTCAATGAAATGCGCGCAGACTGCTCAGAGATTAAATATGAAAAGAAAAACCCAGACATATAAAAAGGGAAAGCCGAAGATCGAGTAAACAATGCTCTGCCTATTTTTTTATGCAAATGCAAAAAATATCAATAGAATCATAAACTTAAGCTTAAAGGGCTTTTCATTATTTTTCTTGCTACTACTTTCTTTTGTTTTTTTCTTAGCAAGATTTTAAATATTAATAAATTGATAAACTATAAGTTTTTTATATATAATGCTAAAATATTTTTTAATATACCTATATTGTATTTTAATTTTAATACCTTGTCTTGTATTATAAATAGATAACCTTAGTCTCAAGTTCATACAAAATGATAATGCATATTTTAACGTAAATAACAAAAATAATAAGTAAATATAATTCATATAAAAACATACTTTGAGCAGTAGGAAAAATAATTAAAAATAAAATTTACCATCCCCTTCTACTTTTAATTATATGAAAAAGTTAGTGAAC
The DNA here is from genome assembly GCA_004143845.1 of Drosophila lacertosa. NCBI lineage: Eukaryota > Metazoa > Arthropoda > Insecta > Diptera > Drosophilidae > Drosophila > Drosophila lacertosa. The sequence goes on along the minus strand of SCDZ01000212.1, from coordinate 55,920 downwards.
TCATTTAAAAGAGTATACAAAAGAGATTAAACGTCAGAATCTGAACTTTTGACGTAATCATGCAGTCCGCGAGTTTTCAGTTGAAACAAATAAAAGCTTTTACGAATAAATTTGTATATATAAAAAAAAAAAATATACAAACATATATACATAATGTAAATGTAAAAAATGGGTGAGCATTTGTATATAAAATATATAGAATAAAAAGCATTAACACTTTGGTATTTTAAGTAGCTGATTTTAATTTTTAATAAAACCGATTAAATCATTGAATTAATTACATTTGTGAGCATTCAATTATTGTTTATAAGCAAGCATTTTTTGGAAAATGCGCTTTAAATTATGAATACATTGTTTTGTTTAATAAGGTTTGCAATTCGCATTTGACTATTTTTTTTTTTTTTGCCATTTGCTTTGCTGACATAGAAAATAAATTAAGTTTAATCAAGCCGTTAATCGGATTGGAAAAAGTTTTTTTCGATTTTTGCTGGCCATTTACAATTTGATTACAAGAAATGCGCGCCGACTACAAAAATTAATTTATTTTAACAATAAGCAGCGGATAATATAAATTACCAGCTGCACCGCAATTTCAATTAATTTTACAGCTCAGCCACCAAACTGAAATTAAATAACATTGTAAATTGTTTAACCATTTTTTATGTGCATTTATTTAATTTATTTATTTTTTTTTATGCAACGGCTAATGATTAGCTGCATGCAGAAATGTATCTGAAATAAGTATCTGAAATGTGTCACGGCGCTGAATAAAAAGTATCTCAAGCGCCCACACAGAAATAATAAATCTTATAGATATGCGAACACAAAAGAGCGACTATTTAACCCAACGATCTGTCAGCTTGATTCGCGAATATATATTAAATAAAGATACAACTTAATTGAAAACCATAATAAAAAAACCACACACTAACTTAACTTTTGCGAGGGCCGTCTAATTAGTTATTTATTTCTTTTATCTATTTAAAGAATTTTAATTGATTTTTATTGAAAGAACACTAAACTTTGCTAACTTAATAATATATATTAATATATTTCGCTACTTATTGAAATATATTTTTTTTGAATTTGTTCTATCAGCACCTGTATTATTAACAATTAAGTAAATTGGAATTTTGCAAAATTAGTTCTCTAGTTAATTTAGCTCCGACTACTTAACAGCTGACCCTCGTTTACATATTTCTATCAGCTCTTAACTAAATGTAAAGTTCACAGGCCATAAATAATATTTTGTTTATGCTAATGCGTGTATTTGAATTATTTATCAGCCATTTAAAAATTAGCTCAGGTTATGCGAGACAATTAATTTTGGACAGAGGGAAAAAAACGTATATATTTTTTATGTATATTTTTTGTTTCATTTTTTTATGCAAAACTCGTGCCAAATTGTCATTCACTTCGGTTGTTTCTATTGTTTTCGGTGACATAAATTGGACGCAGACAGTTTAATCTTGGCTGATATTTTAATATTTGTGTTAAGATGTCGTTGAAATGTTTATTTAATAAATTATTGTCATTAGTTTTGAGGTGTGAAAAACAATGGAGATCGAAGTTTAAGGTAATTACGGAGCGATAAGGGAATACAACTATCGCTTGAAAATACATTAAGAAATAAATAAGGATTTATTATATAAGTATATAAAATAAATATATGGTCAAATAAAATTAATAATAAAATTTTTATCAAAAAGATTACTTATGAGAAAATATAATACAATATATAAAATACGTAATAAAAAAATTCATTAAGTAAACTAAAAAATATGATAACAGAATATCTTTCCATTTATTCTAAATTAAAATATACTTTTAAAGTTTTTACATAGTTTGACTGTTATAAAATATATCTAAATTATTCGAAACATATTCGTAATATAAGAGATCCACACTTAACCAAATGCGCATGATCCTGCGAATAAAAGCTTGCTACACTTTCAAAAGCTCTTTCCGCTCTCTGAATACAGAGCTTTGAACTGCTTGAAAGCTGTATGGAGCAAGCAGTCGCTGATCTTGCAGCCCGTTGGGAATTTAAAATAAAAGTCTTATCTATTATGTAGTCTTAAATATTATTGGATATAGATATTATTATGATATGTATATAGATTACCTGCTATTTAGCTTATAGTGTGCATGACGTCTTCGTTCTCGGAGCATAGTCGTGCGTTAGTTTTCCGCATATGAAAGAAAAACCAGCAAACAAAAAAGGCAAAATAGACACATAAAGTAAAAACCGAAAGGAAAAACGCAAGAAACGAAACAGCAACAAATAGTTCACAAAACAAAACGAAACAAAACAAAACAAATGAAACAACAACGACAACAAAAATACAAACAAATTATTTTCGTTGTAAATGTGAAACGTGTGTTTGTGTGTGTTATGTGTGTAATTTTGTGTGTGCATATTTCTGCTTCTTATTCTCAATTCGAACATATTCGTTAACGTTGTTTATAAATACTCGAGAGCGTTCTGTTTATTTAGTTAGAGTCAAAGTGTGTAAGCGCATGTTGAATATTCGACGAAAACAATACAAATAAATGCGCGATAGGCGAATTTTACAGTTATTGCAGTCAAGGACTGCACTTTAAAAAAGTTTCCAGACAAGGACATAACTTAATGTGTGGCATATTAATGAATGCTTTAATATCTTGATGTTCAATGACATTCTCGAGGAGCTGTCTGCCTCACACACAATGCCCGTGTGACAAGCAAAAATATATATATATATATGTATGTATATAGTAGAACACACATATTCATATGTAAATATGTTTGCACAGACAACGCACAAAGCACCCAAAACAACAACAACATCAATGGGGTGATGTATAAGTATGTGTGTGTGTCGGGCTGTATAGTATTTTATTTGAAAGGGTCGAAGCAGCATTATCTGCCAAGGCAATTGATTTATCGATCAAGTTGTCAAGTGCTCATTGTCATCATTCAAACAGTATTTACATGTGTGTTACAATCGAGACCAGATCCTTGAGCGTCTCCCACAATGGAACGCTCGCAGCAGCTCAAGTGAACTAATGCAACTGGCTTTGTTACGGTATTTAGCATTAACTTGAACAGATTTGCATTAGCAACATGTCTAGTCATCAATTTGGGCATTCAAGGTATGTCAAGTTATATTATTTACATTTCGATGAAGTAAAACTTATTTTGTGATCTGTGGAAATGGTTTTAAATGTTGCCAACAGACTTTTGATATCAGAGGAAAGTTTTAATAAGTTGTCAGCAGACCATTCAGTTTACATTACAGAAAGCTTATATATAATATTTAATATATGTTTACTTTAGAAGTCAATATATTTTATACATTTGTGCTTCAGGTATCCATTCAAATAAATATGAAATAAAAAAAGTTCATATAAAGCTTATGTATAGTATAAAATCTTAACAAATTCTATATAAAAAATATAAATATGTAACACATGAGCAAATCAAATGGCCCAGTTTTAAATATTCTCTGATTGCATTTGGATTTGCTGCCAGACTTTCTGCTATTCATTTAAATTGCAGAAATGTTTGCGTATATTTATAAACTTACTCAGTATCGTAATAAGAACTCATAAATGTAAACACACTTTGATTTAATCAAATGCCAATTTTCGATGGGATGAGCAATTAAGTGTTCGATTGAATTAAATACGAAGAATTTCGGATTATTAGACGAGCACTTGGGCATGCTTTAAATAAGTGGATCATAAATGGAATTTTAAAAATACATTCCGCGTGCGAAGACGAAGAAGAAGGCGACGAGTGCGTTGACAAAAGCAACAAATGCAATATGCAGCTAAAGATACAGAAACAGTCGGAAACGGAGGCGGCGACCGGCGGGGGGCGTGGCACAGGTTGAACACGCGGCTAACGGAATACGTTGTGGCCTGGCGGGCACGCGACTGCTAACTGCACCACTGCGTCTGGGGGCAAAACCACTTCGCCGCATGCCGCACGGCTTCCAAATTTCGTTTGTGTGTTCTCTTGTTAAATAATTGCGTATACATTTTATTTGTTGTTGTTAGGCTAGACACACACGCACAAACGGTTATGGATATGCAGATAGATTGTGGGAGGGGTTGGGGACGGTGAGAGGGGTTGGGGTCTGGGGGCATTCGTTGCATACGGCATGCCAATTCTGACTGACGAAATGTGCGTGCTCCTCGAAGTCAACATTTACATCCATTCGTCGGACGAGCTACAAATTGAGAGCAAAGCCGAAACGCACAAAAAATCAGAAAAGCGATAAAGAAAAACGCCCTCGGGACAGGCGAATATTGAACACCCTTTGAATACAATACAATAATAGTCAGTCGTATTAAAGATAATTCGTTATACACCAAGTTTGGTTAGGAAATCTTTACCTTGAAAAATGTTCAAGACATAAATATTATCTTTTTGACCCGTTATTTCTATGAAAGCTTTATGTTATACTAACAATAATTAGCAGATATATTAGGAGCAATATACCATAATTTTAACTACTAATTTTATATTAAATATCTTGTCAAATAATAGGTTTTGATACAAAAATCTATTTTTAGACCAAATGTTCCTTTGGGTGCAGAATAATATAGCACTCTAAATTAAATTGTATTTTGCATACTTATTAGGAATATTAAACGAGATTTAGTTCCACAGTTTGTTTAGGGTACGTTGGAAAAATAATAAGTTTTTCATACAAAAATTATGTTTTCAACTGATTGTTCCTATGGCAGCTATTTGATAAAGCTCTTTAATATATAAGTGATTTGGCATATATGAATAATTTTAAATAATACTCTTTACTGCCAAGTTTATTATTTATTTTTTAGATTTTTTCTAAGGCAGCTATATAAAATAGCGCTCCGATCTGGCTGACTTCCCCATATGTATTATTATAAATTACACTGATCATGATCACATACTCATTTTTTTATACCCCTCTACTGGTGACACATTATGTAACAAAGGATTTATAGCCTATGTTAGGGTATTTCGGCCGAAACTTTTTGTGTGCGTGGCCAAAACGAAATGCACAGTCAAAATTCTAAGCAAATAAACCAACAACAAACAAAGAAAAAAACTAAGTTGTTTTTGCAGCTTTTTTCGTGTTGTGATTTTCCATTGGCCTGTTGCCGGCTGCATTTGGCTTTTACGGGCCAGTCTCTTTATGTCGTCTGGCACTTGGTTTTCATTTCTTTTTTTTTAGCCGCCTGCTTTTTATGCAAAACTTGTTGGAGAAATCTTTTTTCCAAAAAGCGCAGCCTGCCATAAATACCCATAAAAATCAGTCAAAGGGACCGATTTTCCGAAGTGCCTGCAGCATATGACATACTCCGAGTTAAAGAGGTGCCAACAAAAGCGGGGGCGACAATCGGAGCTCTTTTTATTCGACATAATCATTAAGTTTATAGTTTTTCCAGGCACTGGATTAGAGCTGCACATAAATAAACATGTTTACGATCAAAGTTTTCAGAATAGATTTGACTTTAACAAATTATAATTTATAGCGCGTTCACATTGAATGGAAAAGCTTGTGAATTGGGACAGATGGGAAGGATTAAAAAGTTTAATGAAGATACGAAAATCATTTTATATTATACTGAATGCCCTTAAATAACATTTCATTTTTTTTAATGTTCTATCAGAATTTGATTTTCTAAACTGCAATTTTAATCAAATTTTTCTTTTCATTGACTTAATTGTATTATATAATATTTCAATAAAATCAGTTTTCAGTTTATAATTAAAATATATTTTTATGCGTTTCCACTTTTCCGCTCAATTTGATTAAGAATTTCGTCTCCACATAAATTCTTCGAATACCTTTCCAAATAGACGCAACGCATTTATTTATTTTAAATGTGTCAACATTTGATTTTCCGTTTTTTTAACTAAATTAGATTCTTGCCAAACAAATGGTCTGTTTATATTTTGTGGTTGTCTGGCTGTGGACACATGTCTAGCTGGCTGGCTGGCTGGCTGGTCGGAAAGGTGAGTGCCGAAGATCAGCCGAAGATCTATTTTGGCAACACAAAAATCTCAGCTGAGTCAGCTGTAAAGTTGGCCAACATTCCAGTTGGCCGCGTGTAAACAATAAGTTGTGTCCGCCATATGCCGACAAATTCAAATGATATTTACAAGTGCGGGGCAACACTTTCTTGGCCTTTGCCTTTGGCTTTGGTTTTGGCTTTATCCGCTTTTCGAGCTGTTTTTGTAAATATCTTTTCCAAAATAAAAACAATGCGTCACACCGTTTTGCCAGTGCTAATTGAAGCGATCCAAACGAAAGACATTAAAAGTACAAGTTCTTTGTGTGGGACGCATTTTAAATACCCTCGGAATTTAAAGAATTTGGCGGTGTAATACATATTTAATGCTAAAGTTAATCATTCTTAAGTGAATAATTGTATACAAATGATTTATAAACCAATTGTTAAGATTGCCAAAAATCTCTTTTAAAACCACGAAGAATAAGTAAAAGGTATAAAATAAGTTATCTCCAATATCCGTATATTTATTTATATGTATACAGGGAACAAGTTTTGTATACAAAAATTTAACCATGAACTCATAAAACCATTTAACTGGATAAATATTATTTATTTATTAGAAGTTAATGAACTATGACAAAGTAAACAAAAGCTAAGGTTTTAAATTAAAAAGAAATTTAAAAGATTTTCTATATGATGTAAGTCAAATGAACGTTCAGTTCAGATCAGCTATTTCTATCAACATTCTTCAAAACTCAATCTAAATGTATTTCTTCTATTCTTATTTGATCAAGATTGATTAAAAAAAAAAAGAAGAGAAATATAAAAAGAAAGTCAACTCAATATTCTAAATTCTCATGCTAAAAGAATGAAATTATATATGTTTTTGGTTCAGCTAAAATAAACAAAATAATTGAAGGTCTTTTCAAAAATCTTATAAATCTTTATAATAATGTAATTGTACCTTACTTTTTTTTTTACAAAAAAAGGAGCAATTAAATCAATAAACAATTTCAACCCAATATTTGCACCCATAAAAAGAGCTTTCAACGCCGTTACATACTAAGTAAACAAATGAGAATACCCCATAATTAAAGATTATCACAGCACGATACCGTTATGTACAATCAATGCGATTTTTGGCATCGATTTCCTTGTTGGAGCAGCGATCAAGGTAGCGGAAGCGAAATCTATTTAATTAGCCAAAAATTAACGTAGCCCAATTCGCCAGAGTCATAAAATCATATACGAAATCGCCTCTTGTTGTTGTTTTTGTGCTACTTCTTCTTCACTTAAATGTTGTTGTTGCTGTTGAAAATCAACAGGAAAATATTGCTGGGTGGTTTGGGCTTGAGTTCAATGTTCCGATGACGCTTTTTATGAGCGCAAATGAAATGCAAATAATAATATTTCAAGCGTTTTCCAATTTTAATTTCATTCGCTGCTAATTGTATGGACTAAATTGAAATATAAACTCACGTCTAGTATAAATATGTTTTCATTAATTGCATCAAATAAATTTACTCACATACACATATGCGGGAAATTTGCATAAACAGACCGATTTAAAAAAAAAAAAGTATATATTCCAGTCGACAATTTGGGCCTAAAGCTAGAATAATGTGTTGCCCAATTAAATTGAAATTCAATAAATTTTTTTCTTTGATGCTAAAGACAAATTTATGCGACCGACCAAACAAGCTGCCAGACGGGGCCGTCATTTAATTAGCCGCATAATAAATTCATTCGGAAAAACTGTGTGGTCAAAATGGACAAAAACGAAAATGAAAGAAAGAACGAATTAATTTTTAAACGATTTCAAGTACATTTTACGGCGTAATTGAAATAAATCTCATCATGCTTTTAAACAATGCCAGCAATTGAAGCGACCCGTCAGGCATAAAGAAAAAGTAATAATAAAATCACAGGTGAAGCTTTTTTGTGGTTCAGACTGAAGGACGAATGTCCAAAATTCTTGGAAGGTTTCTACTATATAATATCAGAAATCATTTTCGATTTATATTTACTTTGATTATTAAACTAGTTAAACTTATTTCTAATGCTTTACAGTCAACCAAAAATTGCTGCTGAATTTGTGTATGAATTTGTTTACTTCTATTAATTCAAATTAAATCTGTCAAAACTCAATCAAAATTTATTTGTTGTATTCCATTTTGAACATGATTTGACTTGTGCATTTTAAATTAATGCATTCTCCATAAAACATTTTTGTGTGAGTGAATTTTTTTCGTGAAAAATGTGAAACAAAAAATGTGATGTTTATTTTTTAAATCGCTTGTTCGGTAAATTAATTGTTAAAAAAATGCAATTTTTTAGATATTAATTTCGCATTTATAGCTTATTTAAAAATATATTAAACATCTGCATTTTCTTGTGGAAAGTAACTACAAAATTAGAACAACTGTTTTCGTGTAAATTTACAATCATTGATAGATTTGATAGACTTTAAACTTGCACAACTTGAACCAATCTGTTCATATTTCAATTATCAAAAACATTTTGAGCAGAGTTTATACACTTAAAAACGATGCAGTTAACAGATATTGTAAGTTTATTTTTGTTGTATTTTTTAAAGTGATTTTTTGCCACTGAATACAATTGCTTTAATGGGCGTGTGTGTAACTTGCGTGTGTGTATATTTAATAAACTCTGGCAAAATTAAGTTTGCTGCTGTTTAGCGGTAAATAATTCAAATAATTGTGGTAAAGTTTTGCAAAATTTTGCCTTCAGTCAATTTGCGCTTACAGACTTGCTATGGAATTTCATTTATCCCTAGCTAAACCAAAGACGCTCGAGTAAGTGTGTGTTGTGTGTGTGATGTGTGTGTGTGCGTGTGTGTGTGCGTGTGTGTTAAACTATGTTGCAACCTACTTGCTTTTGTCGGCGATGAGCTTTGCGTTGATTTCCGCTGATTGCTGTCGCTATTGTCGCCGTTGCTGCCGCTGGCGCGTCCGCTAATTAAATTGTCATCCAAAGAAATACCGTCGAGCCAATGCATGACATTATTTCAAATAAGTAAGACACTGACACATTTATATATATATTCAGGTATAGTATACATATACTTGAGGTAAATCACATTTTCAATTGATATTTCGTAAGCGTTGACACATTCTGCTTCTTCTCCTTCACAAATAACTCAAATATGCTAGCAACAAGTACGTTGGCTTTTCACTTTGTCGTCGTCTACTTGCAACAACACGCATACGCCCCGTGCGCCCGCATAATTAGCACATTGCACTTTTAGGTTTAGTTGTTGCTTTTGCTTTTGCTTTTTGCTTCGATTCGTTTTTTATTTTTCTTTTATTGAGGCGCTGCACACACGCAATTTATTACTTATTTGCAGTTGCACATTAGCGCTGATTGCATTTCAATTAAAACCAAATCTTTCTTATATATATTTTGGCACGACGATAATTCCCATCGATTTGTATTTGATATATACATATATAAATATATAGAGATTGGTTCTAGCTGCGACTTGTTGTTGGCCCGCTGGCTAACCGGCTGCTTCTGACCGGACTCCGGACTACGGCTGCGGCTGCGTCTGTGGCGCATTTCCAATCGTTTCGCACGTTATTGTTTCCATTCTGTTCGATATGTTTGTGTTGTTGTTTTTTTTTGTGTTCTTGTACTTTTGTTATTCCCACACAGCGATCTTTCTATGTGTTAGTTTGCCTCAATTTATTGTACCTTCTTTTTGTTTTTGTTTATTTTATACACGTTCGAAATGTTTTCTAGTCTTACGCTAAGCCCCGCCAAATGGGGAGGCCAAAAGGCCGACAAACCCGCAGACAGCTCTCCTTCCTTTTAGACATGCCGGGACATAAACATACAAATTAGCATACGGAACAAGAGCCTCCCCACATACTTTCTAATTCCGCGTATTGTTCTCATTGCTGGAACCTGTTTGATTTCACTTAAGTATACTGTTTTGTCTTACTCATTGCTCTTCAAATAATTACAAATCACCCACAGCATGAATTATTTATTTAACACCAAGTCGACTAATGATCAAACTGAACAGATTTCAGTTCAGTTTTTGATTTGCTTTATAGGGCCAATAATTAAAAATCAATTTGACTTGCTGCCTTTTCTTTTATTTCGCACATCATAATTTCGTGTGTGTTTTGTAAACCAAATGGGAAAATTTCCCAAAATAATAAATAAATTCCAATAGAATTTACTCAGAAAAAAAAAAGAATTTAAAAATTTATTGAAAAATCACATATAAAACTTTTAATGAAAATGATATAAACGTGTAATTTATGACATGCAGAACACACAAAATACACTGTTGCATGAATTATGAATGCTTTGGCGAATACCCAGCAGGAATTTAAGGAAAGGGTGTGCTCAAGTTGAACTTTAAGATAATTCAAAGGCTAGAATTAAGAAATTCCTATTCAAAAATATATAGTATTTTTTATATTTCTTAATTAAATAAAAATATATTTTCAAGTATTTATTGTTATCTATTTTCCATTTGGTAAACAATGCTTTTATTCTTTGCAATACTTAATACAATGAAGCTATTTAAAAATATTTTTGTAAAGGTTTTTTATCGCATGCCTGCATTTGTATATAGAAGATTAAGTTTATAACTAGAGGGTATTTGCTAGTCGAGTACTCGTAAGCGACACTATTTAATTTATTTGGTTACGACAATTTAGCAGGGCGGAAATGTAGAAAATAAAAAAATTTATTCTTCACCTTAGATATTTAAAAAAAATAGATATATTTAGTTTAACATAAACAATATAATTTGTTTATTATTTTTAGGATTAAAAAACTAATAGTAAATAAAAGCGGAAAGAAAACAAATCCAATTATTTCAAATGATCAGAAAAATCAAATATAAACTGACAAAACTTAAATACCCTCTCTACAAAAATGAAACTTTCACAGATATAATAAACTTAATTATTTAAATGCACGTTTTGACATATGAGCATAATTAATGGGTAGTATATATATAGGTTTTTAACCACTGTGCGCTTAACGACGGCACGTCAGCAATTAACGAGCTGACAGCGCCTGTGACTGGCAGTGATTGAAAAACAATTTTTGAAATTTAAAACCAATTGTTAATAAAGCCAAACATTAAGTGCAGCTAGTCACAAATGCTTTAAGTTATATATTTTGACTTGATTTGTGTGTGTTTGCATTAAAGTCGCCAATTGATTTATTATTGCACAACAGAGACGTCAACGCGGCTGCACTTTCCGATGGCGACGTCAATGGGCCAACTGCACTTTTGGCATATATTTACATATATACATATATATATTTACATATATAAATATATATATGATAAACGATGTGTATTTGTTTTTGGCGCCCATTGCTTATTTACATTTCAATCAGGAAAAAAAACAACAACAGCAGCACGCACTCTGTCTCGTTCACACACACACACACTCTGAATCTGTCAGCATCGATCGCGCCACGCGGCGTATGAGCGATTTTTTTTTTTTTTGGGGCAATCGACGCGTCCGCCACGTTCGAAAGACCGACTTACTCTGCAGGCGAACTGCATGTGCTTCTAACAGCTGTCTTCCAGGCAGCCTCAAGAGTGTGTGTGCGAGTGTGTGTGTGTGTGTGTGTTGTGTGTGCGTAGGCCGCAAATGAGGCGAGACAACGCAGACAACATGAGTGGGGGGTGGGGGTTGGGGGAGGAGGCCTGCAGTTTACGTTCCCTTCTATTCTGTTCTGTTTCATTCTATTTTGTTCTTGTCTGAGGCCTTTTGGCCCCAGCCCCAGGAGGTTGCTGCTGTTGTTGTTGGAAAATTAAAAGAATCAAAGGCAACGGCAACGAGCGAAATTAAGTATTTAGTTGTAGTACGAACGAGCATAGAGTGTGCTCGTATGCAGTATCTATTGCAGCAGTATCTGTAGACATGCATTCTGCTCCGCTTGCATCTTGCAGCAAAGCGCTGGCAAAAGGGGCGGGGTTGGGGGCGGTACAGCAAGTGTGTGGGTGTGGCGGGCGGTTCATTGGTAATACTTAAAGTTAGAGTGAACCAAAATGTAAAAGAAAGCAAGCAAAATTGGATTAGGGAATAAGCATTCAGCAAATAAAAAAGATAAAGCTTATGGGAAAAACTAGAAAAATAAACTATTTGAATTTCAATATGATCAAACTCAAAGTATATTATATATTTACGTATATATCTAATAGGCCCTTTATAAGAAAAGATCCCTCAATATATGTATTCATGTAAGTATTTTCATATATATTCACTTCAATCTATATATTGTTCGATATATAAAAGCGAATATTTATAAAATAAAAAAGTTATTAAATATTGTGAATTTAAAGCAGATGCATTTATATGTATTTTAATATGTATATTTATATGTCTTTTAGACTAGAAAGATAGTATGTTTTTAAATAAGCACTTTTTGTGTATATAATATCTATAAACATTAAATAATAAAATAAATATGTTACTTTTTTGTATTCTTTTATGAATATATTATTGGATTATGCTACTAATCTACAACATATTTTGAGAAAAAGAGGGGTAATCTTTTAAACTAAAGTGGCTTATTTTCCTTCTCCTATACCACCAACTTTTTTATGGCCAAAACATTATGTATTGCACAGAAAACATGTATCTGCTCTGAACTAATTGACGAGACATCAATATTTATATACAATATACAAGAATATAGTTTAATTTATAACAATATGTAGATGGCAATATTATTGGGTCCACTCTAAAAAGACGCTAACGGTTTTTATATGTAAGCGTCTCAGTTGCTTGCGTGCGGGTTTTATGTCAAAGCTGAATGGAAAAGCAGAGTGAAAAATAAAATGTGTAAGAGTCTCATTGCCGTGTCGAGATAAAATGCATTGTTAAATAGCAAGCACGAGAAGGAAAAAAAAATAATAATTAAAGAAAATATAAGGGATGTTGAATGATGTAACGGAAATTGGCCATGGGGTTGTCAGCGAGTACAAAAAAAAAAAATAATTATGCCATTATTATATAAATGCGATAAATATTTTAAAGGCAAAAGGGGTAAAAAAGAAGAAAGAGAAAGCTGAGAAAATATGCAGGTATAAAAAATTAATGAGAGTTTAAGTAAGACAATAATATTTGTTATATGAAAATATTAATAAAAATTTCTTTAAAGAAGCAAAATATAAGAAAGTAAATGTTTTAATGGAAATTTTTGCAATGCTTCATTGTTATAGTTTCAAAAGGGTTTCTTTTTAAAAGGTTGGCAACTCTGCTTGGCAATGATACGCATACACATGCCAACTATGCATATATTATTTAGTCTTTTATTATATTACTTGCACACACTCGCCTGCCTGGCACTTTCGCACGGGCGTAACCCATTTCATCGGCCTTGCCGCCAAACCCGCCCCCCCAGTTGCATGCCCCCCACAGCCCCCAGCCACTCTCTTTGTGTGTGGCAACAAAGTAACAAGTCAGCATGCAGCACTTCCAGCAAAGAGGAAGCGCCCAGCGCAATTAACACGTCATCGATGGAAGCACAATCTGAAATCGGGCCTTGTCTTGGCCGTCGATTATCTTATTGGAAACGACAGACACAATATACATACAAATTGCCATATATACTATATGTATGTATATTTATATGTATATGTATAGGGGTGTATATAAATTATTGTCTGCGTTTGCTTTAAAGTGTCGACTGTTAAGGGACTGGCCATTAAAATGTAAGCGTATGAATATATCTCTTTGAACGAACAGATATACATATGTACGTATGTAAAGACTAAGGAGCGAGATTGCTGCTACGCCCACTTGCAATATTTATTGTTTGTTTTGGGGACACACAAAACTAACCTTTGGCCGCCAGACAGAGTCAGACACGGCTAGACTTCAATTATTTATGCTGTTACGCATACGCAGCGTGTGCCGAATTCAATTTGATTTAAACTGAATGGTTTTGCTTAAAGTTAAAAGTAAAGTTAATATAATGCAACTTTCGCATACCTGTTGTCAGTTTTTATTTGTAAATTGCTTTCAATTTGCGATTGGCAACAAGTGCACTCCCCGTTAACATTCAAGTTCGCCCCCCTTTGATTGAATAGGGTGAATTGGTTATTGAGAGTCGCTGCTCGGCACAGTTTCGATTATGTTTGAATTACAAAGGTCAAGATGCGGCGAGTGCAGCTCGTTTGCTGGCATCGAGTGGCGCCACTTCAACATTCACATTTATTTAATAAGCTAAAAAAAAAGTATACAAAATAAAAGGAGCCTCAATTGGTTGCCATTTGTATTAAATGGTTGATTTGAATGAGTGCCTGAGCAAAAAGTTCATTCAAAGCATAAGTGGTTGATTAGAAGTAGGGGTTTTTTTATAGTATTTCTTTTCATTATACGCATTTCGAACGTCAAAGTCCTTAGCCTAATTCTTTTCATGTTAAACTTTTTTATAGTTGAAGTTAATGTATAAAAAACTTAAAGCTTCGCATAAACATTTAAAATATAATAATACCCTATCCCTAATTTATTACATTTAATGCAATGCAATCAAAAAAACGCAGCACTTAAAAATAATCACATTTTAACTGTTTCCTTTAGCTGCAAGAGTTCCGCATTACAAACAAGAAAGAGTCAAATAAAGATGAGAAATTTTCATTTCACTCGTATTTTGTTCTTTTTTTAAAGCCAAAACATATTATTAACAATAACTTCAAAGGCAATTATCATTAATTGTTATGGCCATTTAAATTTAACGCATCATTAACGGCGCCAACAACAACAACAATTCAAAATGCCGCCAAAAGCTTTTCGCTCTACACAACAATTTTATGGCAAGCAAAAGCTTTTCCGTTGTGGCCCAAAGGAAACAGCTTTTGGACCTAAAGAGAGAGCGCTTATGGCAAGTTAAGAGAACGCAACGTTGGTGAAAGTTTCATGTGCTCTTTGAGCCGTGTGCAAATTGCGTTGCCTGCTTTTAGGCGTATGTCTTAAAAGGCGCGTGATTTGGCCAATAATTTGGCATCTGGACGTTGTGACAAATTTAATTACCAAGCAGCAAAGCGGCTGCCTGCTTGCAATTGATAACCCAAGTTCAATGAATCGTTTAAAATTGATAGCCATTAAAATTTCGAGCATGCCTGCGCATTAATCACACACAAACACACAAACACACACAAATATTGCCCAAGGTCAATACAGGTTTGAAGGTACCCAAAAAACTTGGCATACTTTCCTAAGGGGCAACTAATTAACGGTTTTGCGCAGCAACTGCTGCCAATTTCGTAAAAGAGTTTCTAGGAATTCCGCAAGGAGTTTCTCTATAAAAGAAATTTTCTTTGTGCTTATATTTAACTAGGGCTTTTTTGGTTGCGTGCAAATATAAATAAATATAAAGAAGCGGGAACAAAGTTTTTACAGCATTTTTCTGGCTATATATAAATAAATATAAATTGACTGGGCAGTTCTTACGTTCAGTTGAACTCTTTATGAGCTTATATTTAACTACAGGTTTAATATTTACTATTAATTCGTTTATAAATAATTTCATTTTTGGCTTTACGTCATTTAATGTCACCACAATTTTATATTTAAAAGAATCTAACAGCTTAATTGAAAGTGTGTATATTATGTTTAAATATTTTACAATAACTAAATAACTTGTTTAATAAAAATAGCTTATTAAAAAAACTCTTAGATCTAGTCTAAGGATTTAAAATTATATAAATATAACTTCATAAATCAATCAATATATCATGGAATAGACTTTACTCTAAAGCTCAAAGCTTTAGTTCCGCGTTAAGAATATAAAATAATCTAATTAAAACGAATAATTTGAAAGGACATATCGCAATTTTACGCCCTTGTTTTCTAAACTTAGCTATAAACTAGAGCACCCTTAAGTTCAAAGCAGCCTTTAAACAATAACATTAATAAATTAAACTGCCTAAGCTGAACTTAAAAATAATCTTACCAAATAACCTCTCAAATATAAGCATTTCTTAGCTACATACAAAGTGTAGCTAATGGATATATATAGAAACTGACAAATAGAGCAAAATATTTACCCTACATGAGTACACAAATCAGCTACACGTGTTATTAGGCGACATTGTCCGAGCAGGGCAGGTGCAGCTGTAGGGAACAGGAACACTTGCCAGTAGCAGCTGTCAAGTGTCTTGAATAATTTATGAATTATTCGCAGCTGCGTGTGGCCGCTTCTCTGTTACCTCCTGCCAGGACAACGGGCAAGGGGGGACCGTGTTGGCAGCAGCATATGAAGAGTAAATTAATTTCAAATTGCCAGGGGCAGAGGGCGTGGCGGGCAGCAGTTGCAGTCTGTTTAGCTGAAAGCTAAACCAATTTAATACAGAACGTCATTTAGTATTTTGTATATCGCACCAATATCGCGTTGATTCCATTCGCGCCCTCAATTATGGCACTTTACGAACGTCGTCGCCGCTAAACTCAATTGGAAATTTGCGCGCTGGATTCTCTTTATTTTTTCCACGTTATTATCGTCTGCTGCGTGCGCTGTCCAGAAACGAGCTCGGGTTCGGGGTTCAGAATCTTTTCTCAAGCGCGTTCACTCGTGCGTGCATTTTCCACCCTTTTCATACGCTTGCAGAGGGTATTATAAGTTGGTCACGAACTATGCGACGCAGACAAGTGATTCCCTTTAAAGTACAAATATATTATTGATTTATTTGAATAGTATAATCGATATGGGTTTGTCTGTTTACCTGTTTCTATGAAAATAAGTCTGTCAGTCTTAAAGGCTATAGCCCAGAAACATTGAAATTTGCCATAGAAAAAACCTGTTTGAAAATAATTTTGTAAATTAACAATCAGAGGTACTTATTGCATTCTAAAATTTCTGCAAAATTATATGAATATCAGATTAAGTCCTATGGGTAGAGTTGATTGGAACATGAGAAATTGTGTGTCTATGATGATAATATATCTAATAGGAATGGCTTATAACGGATATCCATATAATTTAGTACCCATATGTAAAAAGAATTAGATTTTGTATTAAAAACTTTCTTGTTTTTTAAGATATCTTAAGCTAACTTGGCAGCTAAAAGAATACCTTTAAGTCTTGCATACCTTTAAAATATTATCAAATAGCTACCATCTGAACATTATTAATACCAAAAATACATATCATCAAGCCAGAAATATTAACAACCGGTCGACCAAACCAACTTATGAGCCTTCTGCGAGGGTATTTAATGGTCGGCAACCTTAACTTACCCGTTCTTCCTCGATTACTTAGTGCGATTGCTTTTAACGGATGGGGGGCGAGGTGAAGAGGGGCGGATTGAAAACTTCTGGGAATGCCAACAAGTGGCAATGACAATTGAATCTGCTGGCAATCAAAATCACATGAATTTCCCGCTATTGACTGTGCATTTGTTGCTGTGCGTGGGGTACGAGAATTTCAAATGTACTTCAAAACAGTTGATTATGCATATATTGCTTTTTATGACTACTTACATGTGATATTTTATTTAGCGTTGTTAAACTGAACTCGATTTCAAGAAGCGGGAATTAAAGCAGTGCTGTTTAACAAAAAAAGATGGCCTCAAAAATACAACCAACTATCGTTGGCTGTAGTTATCGATAATAAGGCAGATAGTTTTATATTCAAGTGCGGATTTAAAACAAGTGACAATCAGCAACTTTTCAAATTACGTAAGCGTAATCAGCTTTTACTAGTTTTCGCCATGAATGGGCTGCAGTTGAGAGTACAGCTTAGTGAGTTTTTACTCTTTTTTTTTTTGTTTTTGAAATGATTACCCGAGTTACAAAGACTTAGCCAAGAAAATGACAACAGCAAACGACTTGCATGAAGTGCCATCAAGCACAACAACAGCAGCTGCCACATACAACAAGAAAAACAACGTTAAATTTTGCCATGGCACAAAAGACGAGAAGATTCTTTTGTTTTCTTTTCATTAAGGCTGCAACAATGTATGAGATGGCTGCTAATTGCAATCAAGATAACTTCAACTTGTTGCAGTGCTGCCTCTGCTTCAGCGGCAAAAAAACTCACATTCGCATCGACGACATCTGGCAACGCTCGCAGACGAAAATTGACTTGTTTTTTTTTTTGTTCATAGCTGATTAACCCATTTACTATCCTAATGAAAACAGATCATTGAAGTAGCTCTTTAGCTGTTGATTGCTGGAATAATTTTTTCTTTTGCAACTTTGATTAGCCAATTAGCTAATCGAAAATTGGTTTAGCTTAATCTACGGCTTCTGTTTGACTTTCTTGCATGCAATCTGGCAGCAGTTTATCCCATATGTGCTAAGACAGTACGGCAGCACTAATTTAAACAGCAGCTCATTGGCATCGATAGTTTCTTTCAAGCACAACCTATTTTGCGATATTTGCTCGACCAACTATCGCGTATCAGCTGTGCTCGTCTCTATCTTTTGATCGTAACGGGAGTTTAAAACGCGGCTGTAATAAAGCGAATTTGTCGAAAAGATAGAAAAAAAACCACTAAATACAAATCAGAGTGATTTTATTGGAATTTATATGGAAAATATTAATTACAATATGAAATGAGTGCGGGCGGTATGCGGTGCGACCTGTTGCTGGCAGACTATTAGCGAAAGAATGTGCGAACAGTTTGTGAGGCGTTTGGCGCCACTGTGAAACAAATACAATAGCATAATTCGGAATCAAATTCATTTCAGATCGTAGAAAAAGTATATTTTTTATATATTTTTAACAAAGTAGAAGCAACTATTGCAGGCTCGTCAGCCTGTAGTTAGAAGTTGTTTGGTCAGCGCATAAAATTGCGCAGTTGGAAAAATGTTTCGTCAGTTTGCATCAACTCTGTGCGTGACTATTGTAACGGGACAAGCTTTATGACCTAAGACAGTTATTTTCAACTGCAACGAAAGAAAAGACGCAAAGAGAATCGAAATCGGGGTCTTTCATCGGCTTCGACGCAAAACACAAACAAAATGTAAATTGAGCAACCCTTTAATACCCTTTAATAAACTTTAATGAAAAATGGCATTAATGGCTATAATATAATGGCAATATATAATATAATAAATATATTTTAACATATGCATGGAAATATACCAGGTCAGCATCAATCGTTAGATCAGTCGGGACGTGTCCGTTATGCGCGAAAGCCAGAAATTATCATGTTTTTTTTTTTTTTTTTTTAAGGTGTAATGCAGAAAAAGTGAAAATCTCAGTTTACATCAATCTGCTGTGTAAATATTGACTATTATTATTAAAAAATTTTTTAAGTGTATTGTTCAATTTATTTTTAAGTGAATAAATGCAGTATTAAAGTGATTTATTTGCAAATATATAAAAGTGTTTTTAAAATAGATATATATTATTTGTATATATTTTAAGTGTTAACATAAAAAAGTTTAACTTAATCTGAATTCGGTAAGTAACCAGGTAAAAATGATTAAAAATATAAAATTAACAAACCAACTATTTAATTTTAGATAATTTAAAAATATTCCCTGGAGCTTCTAAATATGCGCATGTGAGTACTTTGCTATTTAAATATTTATATCCAAATATATATTTAGATTTTGGTGTTAATGCTAAGCAAGCAAAAATTGTTTTTCTACACGCTTAAAACTATAAACGGTTTATTTAAAACCTTAACGACTAAACCAAAATAATGGCGAAAAATAAGAAAAAAATTGTATAAAGTCGAGTGGGACAAATGTAAAATATTTTGTAGCCAGAAGCTGGGTAAACATCAACAAGCAGTCGGCGCCAAAAGCCAAACGTCCTTTTTATTACCTTTGTCAAATGCACAAATAGCTGAAATTCACAGCGCTTAAAGCGCCCAAGCACTCAACCTTCCCCTTCTCCTCCTGCCCAGAAAGCAACCCAACAAATTTACACATTTTGTTGTAGGCAAAAATACAAAAAAAAAGAGAAAAAGAAAAAGGGTAATGCAAAAGGTAGACCCAACTTGGGTCCTTTGCTGCTCCAATTTCGGACTGCGTGCGGGTGCTCAGCCAAATATTCAAACGTCTAAAAGTATACAATAAAATATTATATCGTAATAAAAAGCAAACACACGGCAACGACTGCCCCATCAAGTGGGAGGGGGGTTAGCGGGCAGTGTAAAGGGGGACGTTATCATACGATTGAGCAATACTTTTCGTGTAATATTTCCTGAGCCTGTCGACAGGCTGAGAGGATAAGAGTTGCCTGTGCTCTTACCACACACACACACATACACACACACACGCACGGATACACACACATTCGAAAATTGTCGCAATGCCTCAAGATTTATAGCAGATTTATCGACGGCTTTAGCTGGTTCTGCAGCTGGTACTGCTACTTTTGCTGCCACTGCTGCTGCTCGTGGACGTAGCCTTTGTTTTAACAAGCTGTTTGACATGTGCATATTACGTATACGCACCATTGGAGTGCTAAACGATGTCCTTACCACGTTCAATGAGTTTACTTATCAAAGGCAAGGATCTGCAGCATACGTGAAGGGGTATTATGTACTTTAAATGACGTAGTAAAAATAAATTTCGGTAATAAGCTCTCTTAAACTATTTATCTGATAGGTTAGTATGCCACATAAGTATGCAGTTTTGTTTGGTTTAATTGAGGTTGGAATATTTGTATGTGTTTCTTAATAAAAATATAACTAGTAAAGAAATCTTATATGTAAGGTTTATCAGGGTTAAGTAAGGGTCTTTTGGGTAATTCTTTATATGGAACTTGTATAATCAGATATTGAAGTATACCTTACCGTAAATACTTCTGAAAAGATTCCGTCTGTTTTAAATTGAACTAATACATGGATATGTTTCTGAACTGAGCAATTCTATATTATATTTATTGAAGTTCAATTGATTAATCATTTCTTATCGGAAACCATTGAAAAAGATTACTGAAGCAAACTTTCAATGAATATTCATCATAAACAACAAATGTTGACTATTTCAAAGTTCTATATATGATACAATACTTATTTATTATATTAGTAATATATATTTGTATATATCTAAAATATGGTTTCTTGTATAAAAAATTTATTTGTTTTATAAGGTATTTAAACTTGGTTCGGCGTTTGAGAGGCTTTCTATGCTATTAATATATAAATCGATTCATATAACGGCCAAATAGCTTTTTCATATAGCTGCTAACAAGAACAATCAGTCAACAATTCAGATTTGCCTTGAACACTAATCTTAATTGTGTTTGCCTGGGTATTTAAGCTTCGGCACCCAAGAGGCAACTATTTTTGCTTGTTTAATATGTGTCGACAATTTACATATTTTGCAGAGCATATTTTAGTCGATTACCTCAAAACTTTTCCTTGTTTTTGTTGTTTCGTTTCGCTTGTGTGGACAAATCGGAATCGTGACGTGTTGGGCTTTGTTCAAAAACAAAACTAATCCAACAAACATCTACATAAATAAATGTTTAGATGATGCATAAAGTGAAGTACATATTATATTTAATATATAAATATGTATCCATGTGTTGAATGAATGACCAACAACTGGCGATTGTTTTGAAAGTGAAATTTTTATTGAAATTCTTGTGTTTAGTTTTCTTATTTTCTTAGTTTCATATTTAAAAGTATTTTCTCTTTTGTTTCATATTTTTGCTCAGCTTAAATGAGTTTTATTATAATATAAAATATTTTCAAATAAAGCATATAAAAGTGCATACAAAATATTTTCGTTTCATTTCGGGCAAGCAACATTTTCTGTTGCTTTAAATATCAAAAGCAGATGGCGTGACGTCACGCCCACACACACAAATGCCCACAAATAAAAATGAGATAGAGAGAAAGAGAAGAGAGAAACAGCATGAGAGTGCGAGCAAAAGAATACATCGAAAAAAACAAAGCTCATATAAAAATAGTCGAGGAAACGTTTCCTAAAGTAAATCTATAAATGAGTCGATCTAATCGCCGAAGAGCTTCTTGCCCAGATCCATCATCCTGTGATTGCGGCAAACGCGCAGTGCATCGGCCTTCTTCAGCACGGCCTGCACATCGCCATTGACATCCACCAGTTGGGACAAGAAGTCCTCGTAGGCGGACTTCACGTTCGCCGGCAACGTGCCGATTTTCACCTTCTTCAGCGTCTTCACAATGCCCTCGGCCCATCCAGATTCGAGCGCAAACTCGGATAGCCACGGCACGAGGGGCAGCACACCGCACATAGTCTGCATGCCCAGGAACCACAACTCTGAGATGTCCGACCAGTAGCCCTTGTAGGCAATGGATACAACCAGAGCCGTCGGATCGTTGCTCTCATCGATGTTGTAGGCATCCCAGAGGAACCGAATAGTCGCCTGTATGTAGCGGCATATGGAGAAATCGTTCTGTTTGACCTTCTTCGACTGCTGCTTGAGCAGCAGCAGACCCAGCACTGATAGATTACCGTGGATGACCAGATTGTCGGGTGTATCCTTCAGCTCTGGCAGATTCTCCACCACAAACTTAAGCAGATTGGCGAACGTGGGCGCATCCTCGGCGCGCTTAGGCTCCAGCACCGTAAAGTTCATGAGTATATTGCAGAGGGCAACAATGGCGCTGCGGGCCTCCTTCATCTGTGCCTGCTGCTCGGGCGTGGGCACCGGATCCGGTTCGTTCATGCGGGCGAGGCGTTCCGCACGCGGAATTGGCGGCCGCTTCCAGTGGGCAATGCTGAAGTACAGTTCGATGGACTCCAGCAGTACCTCGTCCTGCTTGTGGGTGAAGAGCACACGCCGCGCCTCATCCTCCACGGCAAAGTGGCACAGCGCCGGCATCATCACTCGCAGGATATCCACCGGCGGAGTGCCTTCGCGTGGGCCGGCCCGCCAGGCCTTTAGCTCGTGGAAGCTCTCGTTGCCGATCTTCAGCATGAAGGGCAGCAGCTTGTAGATAGCCGGCCTCATCGCGGTCGTCTCCTGGGCCAGCCAGGCGGACAGTATGCGCACGGTGGCCACAATGAACGCCTTGTCGCGTGCAGTGCCGCTGTCCTTGATCTTGTCCTGGCTGACGCGCGTTAGCACGGCCAGCACCTGGTTGAAGGCACCCTTTAGAGCGGTGTACGTGGTCTGCTTTTCCTTGGGCTCCAGATCCAACTGATCGCTGGCCATGTACTCGATGCACTGCTCGAGTATGACAAAGCAGCAGGTAAGTAGCTCCGCCTGCTTGAAAGTCGTCTCCAGCTTCTTCTCGTCCATCTGCATGCGCACCTCGATCGCAGCCAGCTGCAGCAGCATTAGGAAGAATTGCTTCTGATCGTCCATAAAGGCCCACTGCATGCCCAGGACCTGTAGTGTTGTCGCAATCAAATGCAGAGCCGGATCTCGTTGCTTGGGACCAATCTTGGCCTTGAGTATATCGCCGCAGCCCTTGAACAGGCTCTCCGGCCAGATCTGACCTTCGAGAGAGTTCAGCACAATCTCGCGGCGGCACGTGATCAGAATATCGGCGAGTATGCGGCACAGTTCGTATTTGCGTTCCGTGTGATCAGTTTCCATGTCCAGTGCGATGCGCTGGATGAGCGCATGGAAAGCAGTCGGATCCTCTGGCCAGGAGATGACCCCAAACTTGTTCACCAGTAGCACAATCAGATGCAGTGCCTCGTCCGTTTGGAAGCTCTGCGCCGAGTAGATTTGGGACATCTTTGGTATGGCGCCGGTGGCCAGGAGTGCCTGCTGACCGGGCTCATAGCTGGCGATGCTCTTAAGGCAGCTGTACGCTTCGCTCACCACAATCAGATTATCCTCGTAGTCCTCGTCGTCGGCCTGCTCGACGATCTCCAGCAGTGTGGGTATCGCATCAATAATGTCCTTGTGCGTGGCCAGTTCCTCCTCCTGACAGAAGCCCGTCAGTATAGACAGGGCGACGCTCTTGTAGACCAACGGCGGGCAGTCACTGGGCAAATCCTTAGACACAAGCAACTTGCGCAGAAAGGGGAAACCAATCGCCTCGAAAAGCAGCTGCTTGCCCGCCGTATTGCAGTCCTTGCCCTTCATCAGCTTGGTGACCATGAAGAGGGCCGCAAACTTTTCGGTATCGCTGCGTGTGCCCTTCAACAAACTGGCGCACTTGCGCACGGGCTCCGGCACGTCCGTCATTTTCTAGCGCTGCTGCAACTGTCTATATACAGTCTCTATATATATCTGTGGACTTTTCTCTATATACACACTGTGTATATGTATATAGGCGTCTTCTATATGTGCACGCTCTATAAATAACTTTCACACTTTCACTTGACTACACGATTCCCGTTTGTCGTTTAGCTTTTCCGTCTATTTTTTTTCAATTCTTTTGGGCTCCTCGCTCGTCAACGCACTCTCGCGCACTGATCGCAGCTCATGGGCGGAAAGTCGGAAAATGCCATTTGCTGCTCGTTTCGTATTTTCGAATTTTCCAAAGTGGCCGCAGCTGTTGCTGTTCAAATCTCTTTTGGACATGACTGCAAAACCTACACAAATTTTATTTTTACGATCCGAAACACTTGTACCAAAAAGAGCGGAAGCATCAGTTTATCAAAAGATTTGTCACTATACATATATAAAATATATATACATTTGTTGTTTTTCATTATAATATTTTCATTGATTTCGTGAGTAAATGTATATGTTTCTTTAATTAGTTAACATTTAGTTGATGTGTGTCTTAAAAAATAAATTTGTAGCATTGTTTTTAAATTGTCAAAAAAATTGTTATAGTTGTTAAATTGAAACTTTTATATTAAATACATTTGGAGTATTGATAATTCAGATTATCCTAACATTTCGTTTATAACTTTGTTTACATACCCCTTAAGGTATGTATGCATCGTTGTTTCTTATTAGTTCCCTGCTCGTTTTCATTTTTTCATGCATCCTAAATAAAAATCAAATTAAATCGAGCCGATGACGAGTCGTTTTTTGGGCAACCCGTGCATTTTACTCTTTTGCTCTTCCGAACTTTCTCTCTTTGTTCATTGCTTAGCGTTCCACTCGCGAGCGATTTTTCTGTGTATATATTTAGAACATGATTTTTCGTTTTTTCGACTTTTACGTGTTTACGTTTTAGCCAAACTGTGAAAAGTCAGCCGCCGGCTGCATTTTTCCAGAATTTGTTCAACGTTTATTTTTTTTGTCGGTATGCGTGAAACGATTCATTTGATTCTTATGCATCTCTGCTTCTATATATGTATATACATATAAAAATATATATATTTGTATAAAGTAAATAGCTGCCAGATATATTTACTTAATTTCTTCAATGTGCATATTGTAAACCTGCATTTTAATAAAATCTGTGCATTGCCGTGAAAAAGCAAACGTTATGTACATAAACTATTTGAAAAACAAAATGCTCATTAATATATGTATGTATGTGTATGTGTAGTTAATGCACAAGTATGTGTATTTATGCACTGTATCATTATTTGCATATTTCATTTAAATATGCTTTTGGTTTATTCATTTGGGGTCAATGAATTTAATTTTGCATTGCATTTGGTTTTGTTGCGCGTTTAATTTGTATCATATGACTTAAACACACGTGTGTGAGTGTGCGTATTTTATTTCTGG
Organism: Drosophila lacertosa; assembly: GCA_004143845.1. Taxonomy (NCBI): domain Eukaryota; kingdom Metazoa; phylum Arthropoda; class Insecta; order Diptera; family Drosophilidae; genus Drosophila; species Drosophila lacertosa. The sequence continues at coordinate 30,378 of SCDZ01000212.1, read as the reverse complement.
ATTATTAATTGTTATTGGTGCTCTTATTTCAAACAATTTAAGAATTCTGGAATTTGCGTATATTTTATGCCAGTTTATTTCATTATATTTGGATCATCATAAAAGAACTTTATTAATTATTGCAAGCATAATTTGCTTTATTTAATTTATTACAATATATATTTTATAATTCATGAGTTTTATTTATTAAGTGCTCAGTTCAGTTTAATTTTTTAATTAGCTGCTTTTAAAGATGCCTTGGTTAGATTATTAAGCACCTTATTAATTTTTGCTTGAAATTGCCAGCTGCATCTTATGATTATTATCACCTCAGATGTGCAAGATGGCACATTTGAATACCCTAACACAGATCATAATGAATTTGTCATTAAATGTGGAAAATGTTGTAAAAGCAGCTTAAATCATTTTATGTACTCTGACATGTTTTCTATTGTATTGCGATATATACATTTTAACAGTTTTATTAACATATTATTTACAATGGGCTTTTGAATAATAAATGCAATTAGTTGCTTTGTTAGAGTGTTTAGCGTTCTCTATAAACGTAAACAAATTTTCTTTTTACGCCTTGCTTTCGTTTTTTTTGTCAGCACGTTTTATTTATGTTTTGGCATGCAAATTGTCTTTTGAATATTAAGTATTTATATATTAATGAGCCATGAGATTTGTCAAAACGCAAATTTGGGCAGACAAATGGAGAATATTTTATTTAAATTCTTTAAATATAATAAAGAAACTCAAAGCTTAAAATGATGTTTAATATTTAATATGAATCAGTTCGTCAGGCAATAACAACACGGTATATACATATATCAGGATTTACGTGTTAAAAATTGGGATCTATATAGTATTACTCTTTATCAGGCTGCAGAGTTTTTTGATTTTAATAATTAAATAACTTTTAAATCTTATAAATTATCCAAGCATTGTGACTCACCCACACACACATTGATGTAATCTGCCGTCAGCTTAATAAGTTGGTCAATCATTATGGATTTTGTTATTACACAAGTACTCATACACACAAGCACACACACACTTATATACGATTGTGTATATGTGGAGTCGCAATGATAAACCGACGCACGCACAAATGCTGATTGCAAATTTAATTTGCATTGACAGTCGGTCGCTTGGTCAGCTGGTCAGTCGCAATATTAACATAATATAAATGAAATGCTTAACGGCAAAAATCCATACGGATTTTTGTGTTTGCTGGCAAACCAAATGCAAACTGAAAACGCCAGGCAGAAATCATACTCGTAATCACCAATGGCCATGGCCAATATTTGGAAACATTTACCGCTGTAAGCCACAGCTGGCAAACAAAATGGAGCAAACGTGGTTGGAAAATATCCTATATGCAGATTTAGGGATACAAATTGTAATTCAAATGAGAAATTAAATTTAGAGAATACTTATCAATATATTTATCATTTAAACTGAAGTTTTATTACAAAGTGTATACTAAGGAAAATACCTATAAGCGAAGCATCTGAATTTTAAGCCTCTGTCTGTTTTTTCTAACCGCTTTTACATCCTTCCAAGCCACTCTCTCAGCCCACCTGACCACGTGTACAGGGTATTTATAACCACGTCTCTGTTATATGCTCACCCGCATGTAAACTAATTCGTATCTCATAAAATACGTCTGTTTGTGTTTGTTATTATTATTTTAAATTGATAATGCTGGCTTCGACTCTCCATGCGTAATTTGAGCGTATTTTTCGACGGGCTCGTGGCAAGGGAAAAGCGAAGTAAAGCGCGTTATTGGGCTTTTCAATAATTGGGTTAGAGTGAAATTTATGAATTTGTCCGTTATACGTTTTACTAATTATGCCAATGTTATTATAGTAATTGCGGAAATATGCTGGCACAGTACCTGCTGCTATTGCGCCCACTTGAGTTTGTTTACGCGCTGATTAAATTTTGGGTTTGCAAATTTTCAAAAAAGGATATATCACAATTTACAGCTTAATTTTATAGTGGATTATAATTGAGAGGTGATGTTTTACAGTACAATCATTGTTGTTAAGCTGTTGTAATCCAAAACATTTCAGTTTCTGACTTTTGGTCCAAAATTTATGAAAATTTGGCAGATAAATACTTATTAATTATAAATATAAAGCAGGGAACAGACAACAAATATTCTTCAAAATAAATTTTCAATGCATTTTCCTTTTATAATTGTGTAATTGTACAAACCTAAACTTAATCATAGACAATTCTGTTTTGATAATCATCAAGTTTAACTTAATAAAAGAGTTTTAAATTGATTGAAAATTATTAGTGTTGACTTAAAGCTTCAACTTGCTGTTAAACTTGACAAATGCGTGGACAACAACTTTGAAAGTCATAATGACACACAATTTATTTGAGTTGAAGAAATTGGAACACTCGGTCGCAGTGCTTCTCAACGACGACATGGGCCATGTATTCTGAGGACAACAGATTTTTTTTGGTACCATCAAGATGGGGAAATTGTTGATGATACCGAAGTCTGAGAGTTTGAAATCAATGTTGATGATCTGTGCACAGCATTTTGGGGCCAGTCAAAAGTTACCAAATGTCTAATGCTGGCGGTTAGCTATCTATTTATTTTCACCCGCACAGCACCCGCCGCAGGCCGCAATTGTTGTTGGCCTGGCCATGGGCAAATTCGATGAGATGAAAAATACAAACAAAATCATTTGTCAAAACATTTCGAAAGAGCTTTATAAACTCTTGGCTTCAATATCAGACACCAGGCGGCGACGGTGACGACAACGAAGACGGCCAACCCCGCCTCCACTCCTGGGTCCACACGCCCCCTCAAAATCGATGCTGTCCAGTGACGCAAGGAAACTTAACAACAAGCAGCAGAACCAATCGTCGAGCACAATGGAGACGCTGTGTGAAGTCGGAAGCGGATTCGGAATCGGAATTGGAATAGGAAGCGTGAGTGCGAATGTGAATGTGAGTGCGGCTGTCTCAACTTTGGAGTTCTTTCCAGCCTGAGCCTAGGTCAGTCGAGGGACTCGAGTGTTGTACGTCCTTGCCATGCGTCTCTTTGGCACGCCTTGGCACCCGCTCATGATTAGTGTTAAGAGCTTCTTCTTTTTGCGTTGCCTGCCTTTTTATTCTTCTATTTTTTTTGTCTGGTTTATTGTGGCTATTTTGGCATTTTCCTTGCTGACTTTTTGCTGCAAACATCGTTTGTCAAGCGATTTATTTCAATTATATATTACGATTCATTCTTTGTTATATTTATTTCGTTCGTAGTTGTTACAGCCATGTTGCTTCTCATTTGCTGTTGTTCGGCAGTCGGATTAAAGTAAATGAGTCTAGTATTTGCCATAAATGTGAACAGCCAGGGATGCAAAGTTAATATGTAAATGGATGGGTGTAAATGATAGCACTTTAATGATTTTACTGCTTATTTTAAAAAAACGTAGCAATATCAATACGTTTGATGTTAACCATTAAAAGGTCAAAAGGTTTACTTTACTAAGAACATTATCTGCATCATCTGTGAAATCCATAAATGTAAAAACGATTGCAGCAGCCCCCAAAAAAGTGCTCGGCTTAAAAGAGTATTATTTTATTCATTATTTAAAAAAATATTTGTATATGTTTGGTCTCTTTTTTGCGTTATTGCAGGGGAGCTGAAGTGTTACGCTTTATTAAAAGTAAAACAAGGTGTTTTGATATAAAAACAGTTTACATTGAGATTTTGCCTTTTTTTTGACGAAGCAGGTGTGGTTTAAAGCTGGCTAAAAAAGTTCAATTTGGCTGAAATATGTTCTATAAGATATATGAGAATATAAACGATTTGATTCAAATTTTAAAATGTAACCTTATTTATAGTATATTTATTTACCTTAACTTTATCTCACCTCAGCTTATTTACTTACACTTTATTTGTATAATATTTATTTACCTTAACTTTTACTCACGTCAAGTTTTTCAAAGTATTTTCAAATTCTTTTAGACTCTTTATTCAAGACATTATCCACACATTTGACATTTAACCTAATGTCAAACGCAAAGTTTTAGCTTTAAAAATAACCTGAAATTCTCAGCTGGGAGCTCTTTTTGGGTCCCAGTGCTGGGCTGCATTTGCTCCCCAGTTGGGATGCCAAATGGCATCGAAAAACTGTCAAATAAGCCCATACACAATGTAAAAAGCCTTTGGGCAACAGTCAGTTGTTCTTTCATTTTGCACCACCACCTTTCTTTGGTGGCGCCACCCGTTCTTCCTGGAAACTTGGTGCACGAGTTCCGCTGAGGTTTGCCCAGCTGTTTGCCAGCGAGGCACGTGCCAATTTAAATGCAAAATCAAAAGCCGCCCGGCATGGGGAAAATTTAATTTCACCAGGCACCAAAACAATCATATTTTCTTCTTTACTTTTCTTTTCTCGTGCTCTTCTCCTTGGCGTCGCATATGCACATAAGCCCCACAGGCAAACAAGAGGCGGCCGGGGTGGACTCAACGGGGAAAGGCGGTGAGCGAAGAACTCAGCTGCTGCTTCCGCCTGTTAACATTTTTGTTGTTACTGCTGCTGCTGTTGTGTTGTGTTTTGTAAGATATCAATGACTGATTAATGCGATGCTCGTAAAGGTTGCCAAGTAACCACGTTATAAGGGCAATACGAAGGGCGGGACAAAGCCCTGGCATAGCCAAACAATTGCCAAGCCGTTTTCAAATTTCAATGGCACGTGCCTATGTGGTGCTCGTTTAACCACACACATCACACCCATACACCCACACACACACACACACACACACACCTCTAGCGGGAAACCCGCTAACAATGTTTTACCACAAACATAAACAGCTAAGCGGACTGAAAGCATATGTAAATCTGAGTGAGATCCTTGTATCAAGTACTTAAACGCATTAGATCAAAGTAAAAGTTTAAAATACTTGAAATACATAAATGCGAGCTGAACTTGGGAGTGGGGGCAGATAAGATAAGATTAGATTCCTTACAATGAAAGTCACATATTTTTGGGGAAATAATTAATTTTTAGGGCACGAAAATAAATCTAAATAAAACCATTAGATAATCGTTAGACATCTTCGTTTACTGCTAAATATAATATTTCTTGGAGCTAATCAATAACGGCTTTTGTCGATAATTTATTGTTTATAAAGTAATTGTGAGCTAATCAAATTATTCATTTAAGGATGCTCATTAATCGAAGATGGTTAATCGCTAATATATGTTAATTGTTGAATAAACTATGGCTTAGACATTATAAACTAATCAATCATCAATCAAGCATAATGATGGTCAATGAATACAAGTCCAGACCTTAATAACCCCAACAACAAAAATAAATCAATAACCGATAAATTTGAATTTTCAAAGCAATCAATAAATCAATAACTTTCTTCAAACTTTAAATAAAGTTAAATCTCAATTTGTTTGTTGCATTCTAAACCAAAAGCATAGTCACTTCTGTTTAACACCACAAATTTATGCAAATCCTCGCTTGAATGGCTTATGCTTCATGAATTTATATCGAATAACGTTAAGGAGGCCAATGGAAACGCGGCTTTAAGAGCGCTGCCCATTGGAACAATAAAAGCTCATTTGTTGCTATTATCGTTTGCACTAACAAATAACAAATCATCGAGCCAGCGGGGCAATGAAGCACAGAGCATAAAGCAAAAACACACAAAAGCCGCCCACCTGTTTCTATTCGGGGTTGGCTAAAGTAAGCAGGCTGTGGGTGGGGCTTATAGCTGAATCGTGCACAACGCTCACCTCGGACAGAAGCTGTGCGCTGATGCCGCACAAACTGCTGCCAATAAATTGTGTTAATAAACCAAAAGTTGTTAATTTAAATGATTTATATCTGAAGGCGACGAACGGAGCGAGAAGCGAGGGCGGTTTGTGGGCGGCTTGTTATTGCTGAGCCTCAAAAATTTACGTAATTTGGCATAACCTTTGCGTGGCTGCCGCTCAGCCGAGCCCAGTCTGTGTTAGCTTAGCCCGGGCAACCTCAGTCCCTGGCATCCTCAAACCCGCCTGCACGTGCCCGGCCAATGGGTCAAACAAGGAGGCAGGGTTTGAAGCGGGGGCGCTCTGCTTGCCCGCCGTCAGCTTAAACCAATTTACGTTGCCGATGTCTTCATTTTGGCAGCGGCTCAGCGCCGTGTGTCGTGAATTATGGCGAAATGGGCCAACTGTGCGTATGCGTAATGTGTAGAAACGCCTGACAGCCTGTTGTCTATGGCCGTCCGCCCAGACCGGAGCGTCCTTTTAAAGGCCCACTAACGCGGGCCAGCCAAAAAACTTTGCTCGCATCCTTCCAAATATATGTGTTTATGTATATATAAACTTATATATAAATTTATGTCTTATTGTTTGCAGTCGAAATTATTTCATTTGTTTGTCTTTATTACAAGCAAATCCCGTTCAATGCCTACGCCCCGCGCCCTGCCAAATTTGGAGGCGTGTCCCATTTCATTTAAGCAGCGGCTTCCATTTTCCACAGCGTTTGCTTTTAATGGTCGGCGGCTGTTTGGGGGATTTTCCACATCTTAACTCCGGCCGAGACCTACAAATATTTGATGCTCACATTTTTCGCTGTTGTTTCGTTTTATTGATTGGCGCCGTGCCTGCTTTATGAGTCTTATTGTTGTTGTTGTTGTTATTATAGCTGCTGTTTTTACTATTGTTTTTGTTGCTCTTTTTTGGCTGTTCGGTTGGCTTTGCCGCCGCTTTCATGCGTAACACTGCGCAACATTGCAAAGGATTTTGTCGGAATTTAAATTGTTGTCCCTACAGCTTGACAGGAAGTCAATCTTCATCTGCCTCTTCAGCTCCATCCGTTTTGTTTTTTTTTGCCCCGCTCGCGTCTCAACTCTTAAACTTTGTTTTAGTTTCTATAATTAACAATTGATCAGCAACTAAAAATTGCTCCTTTTTCCAGCCAATTTTAGACCTAAACAAATATTTGTGCCTGCCACGCGCCTCAAAAACTTTTGTCAGCCAACTAAATTTAGCTTTTCTTAATTGTTTTTGTAATATTCTTAGCTCAAAGGAATAATTCTCTAAGCCATTGCGTGGTATTTAAATTCTTATTGATTGATAATATTATTATATTAAAGATACGTCTTTGACCTTGATTTGAACACTAGGTTAAATATGTTAGCGTATTTCAAGAATTGAAGTAGTTTTTTATATTATACTCTTAATTATTCAAAATAGTTTTTTTTCAAGTACTTTCTTGTTGCATCGCATCGTGTTGAACGCATCTTATCCATTACGAGTATGTCTTCATGAAATTATGCAACCTTTCAGCTGGCGGGCAGGTGGAGTGTCTTTTGGGCGCTGGGTGCTGGCCAAGTTGGAATGGCATAAATGAATATAAAGCACTAGTTTACAACAGTCATTTGACAAGCGCTCAAAAGGACGTCGCAGGCTGGCGCAGGTTGCCATTGTTGTTGCTTTTGAATTTTTAATAAAAGCATGAATTATGCAAAAAAGCTGATAAGAGCGAAGCTCAAGCTCAAGCGAATGCCGCGTTGCATTGACTAAGAAAACGCTCATCTCAAGTGAAAGTGTTAAGAAATCATGAAATTTTAAGCCCTTTTGAATTTTCGCTGTTTAAATGTGGGCAACACTTGAAAATGCAAGTTCAACGAATTATTTGCAAGTCAGCTCGTAAATTTTGTGATTTGTTTGGCTTAGACATAAAAAATGTGCGGGATGGGTTGATGAATCGTCGAAAATGGAAAAGTCATTGCCGGGTCAAGGCTACACTCCCAGCCAGGTGTAGTTGTGTGTGTGTGTGTGTGTCAGTGTGTGGCCAAAATAAATTTGCTATTGATAGCCGCCTTGTAATCAGTTGAAAAGGGCTGCCAGGTTTGCCCAATTCCCCAGCGATTGTGACTCGTTCACACCATAATCCAATCGTTGGAAGCACTTTTATGGCTTCCACATGGCAAATCGCGTGCGAATTTGAATTCGAATTTGAATTTGTTTTACGCATGCCGCCACGTGCATGTGCCAGCTAACCCCTTCTATACCCTTCACTACACACGCACACACCAAACGAACTCGAGCCCGTCTATTACATACCATTTGTTTACATTCATCTAACCATCGTAAACCCAAGGGGGACAAAGGTTTGGCGTAGGCACGCCGCTTATGTCCGTGTCCGTCTCCCCGCCTGCCATAAGGACATTCCGGCAGAGTGCTAAAAAACAAACGCAGCGAATCAAATAACAAAAAACGAGGAGAACTTATACACGTCATGTGATTTGAGGCATTCTTTTCATATGGTTTCTCATATTTCGTGTGCTTACTGTGTGAATTGCAATTTGGTTGTTTGTCATTTGTTTTTGAATGCCCTGTAAAGCAAAAAATGTGTTGAGAAGGACGCAGCTATGACAAGATTTTTTATAATAAGTCGGAAAAAAGTTAATTCATTTGATATCTCCTTGCGTTCCGGTTTTATTTATCGTAAAATGTAATGCATTTATATTTTGGCATGCTAATCTAATTTAGCTTTGATTTTGTATTGCATGTTTTTGGAATGGATGAAAAAAATTGTAAGTTTCCATAAAATTTTTGCAACAAATTGACAGGATAACTTCAAGTCGCTCACTTCACTCATGAACTGTTTTCTTTTTGTTATTCATTTGTTTCTTTTTTTTATTTTTACACGCACCACATGTACTCGCAATATTTATAGCATAATTTTCATCATAACAGCGCAAAAAGGCGCAAATATTCCACAGTTTTGCCCTATCAAACATATAAATGTGTGTGTGTGTGTGTGTGTGTGTATGTTTATACTACCGGAAATTGGCATGCGACATTTTGGGTCCATTGCCATGTATTTGGATAGACTAATTGGATATGAAACCCTTTTGATTAAATTTACAAGGTTTTTTTTTTTTTGACGCGTCATTGTTGAAAATTAATACAGAATAGAAAAAGTGATTTGACTGGCAATTGTTTATTTATATTTAAGGCTTGTAATTAAGAATTTGTAAGGCCTTAGCTGTTGTAAAAATATAGCTTTATAATCAAGGATAAACTAACAAGCCGCGTAAAATTCAGTGTTTGTTATATCATTAAATATATTTAATGGAATAGTTTTTAGTCATGCATTTATTTTATTCCAAGTTGTGAACCATTTTTTCGTCTTTGAAAATGTGTCCTAAAAAGCTTTTAGCTGGTAAAAGCTTTTAGTTAATACATATGATTGTGATACACGTGTACAAGCTTTTAAAAAATAGCTTTAAATACAAAGCTTTTAAAGCTTTTTGCTATGAAAGCTGTATGTTAGTTTATTGTCTGGGCTGGGAGTTTTTGAGCTTGCTAAAGGAGGGAAAATATGAAATATATATTTCGGAAATAGTTGCATTGACCGGATTACTATTACACTTGGAGATCATATTTTCGTCAATTTTAAGTAATTATTATATAATATTAATATTGATTTGTTAAATATTAAATCAAAATTTGTCATTTGTTTGTTAATTATTTGTTCATTATTTTGATAGGAACATTTTTTATTGAGAAATGATTAATATATTAATTAATAAGACTCATATTACTAAATATACATATGTTTATTAAAATAATTTTTTTTTTAATTTAAAGTGCAGAATTATCCTTTTTGCATTGTGTTTTGTTCTATACAAGACGTCAATTTATGTTAATGATTCCGAGGAAGTCACAATTGAAAGTCCCGCAGCGAACAATAAAACTCATGTTATTTTCAATTCGCAGAATATAAAAGGAGACAAATAATTGCACGGAAGAAATGAGAATGTTTATCATTTTAAACTGAACAGCGGCAACGAGTTGGAGAAATTGTGAACTCACACATACACATACATACAGGGAGAGCTTGAGCATATGGAGCGAATAAATTGAAACGGTAAACGATTCTGAAGCTGGCAAAATAAAAGCGCAATAAAGATATTTGCGGGGCGCACACATATCAAGGCAGACATAAACAACAACAATGCGAGTCAACGGCAAGGATGAAGCAAAGGAAAAATGCAGCGGCCGCATTAAAAGGAAAAGCTCTACCCAATGGCCGGGCTCAATAATCAACTGCATATTGGGCATATATACACTCTCCAGCACACACACAGATACTCGTACTTAAAGATACTTCTACTTGAAAATACCCGCGTGTGTCTATGTGAGTGCGTGTGAGTGTGTGTTTGAGTGTGTGTGTGTGCGAATAGCTTTGCAGACAGTTGGAATCGTTGGCTTGGATCGATGTGGGACTCAACCAAGCTCGCGTAGGGTTGGGCACGTGTCGTGTTTTTCTTTTCTTTTTGCGATAAGCATTTTTCAATAATGAGTTGGATTAAGATGAAAAAAGATAATATATATTATAAATTTTCAAAAGTGCTTTTGCGTGCTTTTAATTAAAATCATCGTGTGCGTGTCGTGACACGCGTTCATCTCTAGTGTTGTAAAAATATGCTGCGTTGTTAATTTCGCTATCATCCGCTCTGACAGCAGTGATTGAAGGCAGAGCAGCTAAACGCTTAACGTTGATTGCTCTGCGCTGCAGCTGTAAATTGAAAGATGCCGCTGTTGCTGCTGTTACCGCTGTTGCTGTAACGCATTATTTTTAATCGATTGCTCATACGCCAAGTTGGACTAACGAGCAGTCGTGCTCACATTATGTAGCTCCTCGAACGGCCAGTTAATGAAAACAAGCTGCCTGTGACGAAAGTTAAGCCAAGAAGAAAAAGACGAAGAGGAACCAGCGCACAAAAAGTTGGCTATTTCCCCTTAACTCCGTCCCGGCAGCTGTCGCGTCTGTTAATGTTGCCGAATTTGCATTTCATGCGGCGGCTGGCGTTGCCTGTCGTCAACGTATTGTCAAGTCACGTACCCAATTTACAGCTCGGAAAAGTCAATACACTCCGAGCTCGACGCGCCCTAAGGTCGATAGACCAGCAAAAACATAATGCGCCCCCAGGCAGCGTTTTCATTGCCAGCCAACTTGGCAAACTAGGCGTGGCAACAGTGGCTTGCATTTAGAATATCCAAGGAGCTGCATAAAGTAATCTCTTTACTGTGGATTGCATGCAGAATAAATAAAAAGCTGCATAAAAGCCGTTCGCTTGAAGAGCAATGTAATCGGAAAATGCTATCAGCGCAGTTGAAAATCATGAGATCTTTCATTTCCCATATTTTATTGTATCAATTGTTTTAATGTTGAAGAAATTCGATAAAGCACTTTCAATTTTCTCCTATTGCAGTTGAAAAAAAAAAAACGAAAGGAAAAGCCAACTTATATCCTCTTTGTGTGCAGTTTATCTCTTAAATTGAGTTGCTGCAAAAGCAACACAATTAATTACTTTTTAATTCTATTTTCATTAAAGCTTAGAAAAAAACGCCTTTCGAAAAGCTAAGGGAAACGAAAAGTTAAGAAAATAAAATTAAGAATTGAAAATCAATTTAATGATTACACAATTATCTAAAGGAATATGAAGGCAAAATAAAAGTTGACAGTAATATATAGAATGTTGGATAATACAAACAAATTATTATTGCGATCACACTTATAATTAAGCATAAAGTATATTTTTTAACGACTTTCAAAATATTTAAAGGAGGAATTTTTGTTATATTAGAAATTTATGGTCAATTATATTAATATTTTAAAATATTCTTACAATTTCCAATTGCTCAGGTTTAATTACAGTTTCTTTTTAGGCTTGTCACGTCTACATTTAGGCTTTATTTAGTTTCACTTTCACTAAGTGTCCTGTTCTATGCTAAATCATAGTCAGCTCTCGTACAACTGGCCATCTTTTCAGGGCAACTTTTTAATTACTTTCCCAACGCCGTTGCCAACGTCTGACAAGCGAATTTTTCCGTCTTAAAGCTCCATTGACAGCTGCGAATGGCTAAAAAAGATAGAATGAGATACAGAGAGAGAGAGAGAGAGAGAGGGAAGACAGAGAAAGAGAAACAGAAACCGGCGAAAGCATGTTACACGGCACGTTACACGGCTTTTTATTTGAAACTCGCTGCGATTGTGTTGACATAAGTGCTCGAGTATTCAAAATGAATGGGATTAGACAGTGACACTCAGACACGAATAAACCAAGCCTCAGGCGGCATTCACTCATTGGCATTCCAAAACAAACCTCAGCTGAAAACAACGTTTATGTGGCCTGCTGTGTGTGTGCGTTTAGGGTCTCTCTCTGTGTGTGTGTGTGTGTGTGTGTGTGTGAAGGTGGTTATTACTGTGGGTTGACGGTGTTTTCAAATTAGTGCCTGAGGTTGCCCCGTAAATTTAGGGAATCTCGTTTAATTAGCAAAGTGACAAAAGCGATTTGATATTCGACTCAACTTTGACCCATTGACCGATGCCCAATAACAATTTAATTAACTGCAAGTGGCAGCTAAAAGACTATAATGTATATCATAATCATTATTATACGTCTTAATTGGCTTTGATTTCTTGTTTAGTTTGCATGAATATTTTCAAGGGATTTATGGATTGCATAAATTAGTTGTCGCATGGATAATATTTTAACTATTATAACTGCCGACTTGCATTATCTATTTAATTTCTTATTATATCTTTTATCTAATATAATTATTTATAATTAAACTCAAAAACAAGAAAAAACAATAGAAAGTGAATTAGTATCTGCCTAAAGACCCGAAATTCCATCGAAGTTTTTTCAAATTTCAAAAACTGGGAACAGTTTTCACAGTGGAATCGGTTAACAGTGCGGTGCAAATGGGAACAGACATGCGCAGTGAAAGAAACCGTTGGGGCGATGCAACAGTTTGCCTTTTATAAAACAAATAACAAATCGAGTGGGCTAAATGAAATGAAATACGTCCGAAATCAAAAGAATATCCCGCCATGGAACATGGCCAAATGAAACAGACTCATATGTCGATGTTGCCGCAGATGCTGCTGCTAGTTGCAGTTACATCGTGCGTACCCTGACTATGCAGTAAGTAGGGATTAAGTCAAAAGTGAGAAGGGGGCGTATCGGGTTTAGGAATGTCAAATGCCAAATGCATGTTTGAGGTTTGCCGGTCAACGCGAGTTTTGTATGTCATACCAAATTTTGCGGGCCTCGATGAACGCGACGAAGGTTGCGTTCAAAGCGAACGGAGGCGAACTGCGAATGGCGCCAAGGGCGTCGCCCAATTGGGGATTAAGAAGTTGCCGTCAACTTAGCCCGAAAGCAGGCGCCAATTTTCGCACAATACACAAGCAAATCCTATCCCTGCGGACTTGACTGAATCGACCTGGTAATCAGATCAAATATATTTGCGACCATAAATACGTACATTTACATACAATTTATTTATTTACATTTACATACAACAAAATCTGTTGTTTACCGCAGCATGCGGAAACGAGTTTTTAATTGCCAACATTATCATTAATCGTTCGGCCAATTAAACTGTTACCCAATAAAATTTATAAAACATTTAATTAAGCTGGCAAGCAAAGTGGGCAAAAGCACCAAAAGGGCTTACACATATTTATTTTGTGGGGATTCCCCGCCCCTTAGTTTTATCGGATATTAACCAGCATATGTGCCGCCTGTCTAATGAAAGACAAAGCAAAGTCCTTGAAAGCTCAACTGTAGATTTTATTTTTTGTCTTTTTTTTTATATGTGTGCAGGGTTCGGTTTGGCAGCACGCATAAAAAAGTGGCAACACTGTCGTCCTCTGAAAAGTTGTTGCACTTTTGTTTGAATTTCCTTGGCTTTTTCATGCTTCTATGGCCGCCAAAGTTTTTTGGCCCCTGTGACATTTTAAGAGCGGTTTTCCAGCACCCCCTTTTTGCCGGTTGAAGCCGGTTGAAAAGTTTTACACCCTCCTGTCCCCTTCAACTTTACTTACACAAATATGTATACACAAACGACTTAATTTATATACTATGTATGTACATATGTAAGGATGTAAACGCATGTAAGTGTGTTCTTAGAGAACCGCAGGGCAACTCATCTCGTCTGCGTCTGGGCCGACTGTCTGTCAAAGTTTTGTGCCGTTTGACTGGCTAATTTTCTGTGAAAGCTGATTTTCTCATAATGAAAACGATTCGCAGCCGCTTTTGTTTACTCCTAATTGAGGTTAAAGTTTAAAACAAAAGCTTGCCGCTTAATTGCCATAAAAAATTATGTACACGTTCTTTTTTATCGTTATTATTGGCCATTAATATTAGCTGATAAATGATGATAAAAAACGCACATAAATTGACTTAAAACAAATATTCAAATATTTATTGCGACATGGTTTATGTTTGCAGCTTAATTTGAGTTTAAATATATAAAAAGCAAGCCTCTAACTATATTAAATCATAGATATAAAGACTTTATCTAGGGCTTGCATCTCCTGAAAACACGTTAAAAAATTAAAAAAAAAGGAAATTTTTAAAGTGCCTGAAATGATATTCTGCATACACACAGATGAAAATCATGTTGTCCAAAGAGAATTCAATTTATAAATGAATCTGCCACATAGTACAGCATATTTTTGCTTCTATTGGAGAACAGCACATATTTGACTAAGATATATGAATCAAATATGCTTGAACCATCATACGATGCTGCTGTGCATGCAATGAAATTCAAATTCAATGAAATCAACATCCATCAGAAGGAACAGAGCCAACAGCTCAGCGATGCTGATAAAGATGATGATGATGATAACGTCCATGATGATGATGATGATGATGCTCTATGGAGTTAAGAATTGGTATGCCTTATAAGATTCTCTATGCCACGATTTGCATGACGCTGACAAATTTGGTGGAATCGATGTAAAATGCGTGGTAGCAACTGAAAAAAAAAACATCAACAGCGTGTATTGAATAATTTATGGCCGTGTTTATTTTCAATTCTGTTATGTAAAATATGTGTTAAGCCGTAATCATTGCACTGCCAGCTTACTAAATTTGCAGGTGAACATAATATATATCTATTTTTTTTCATCTTAAAGCTGGGATTGCGTGCTAAATAAGATATGAAATGTGGGTGCCACCGTTACTTTGGTAACGGAAGTCGATTTGCGTACGCATAAATAAAAGGCGAGCTGTAATAAATTCTATGGGAAAAACAACAACAACACCAATACTTGCCGACTGGGACGGATTATTAATATTTTCCATACTGCTTTTCAGCTTTTCTGCTGCTTTGTTTGAGTTCTTGAAATGTGAGCTCCAACAGCAACGGCTGGCACAATGACCAAAGCCCAGGGCGAAAGCATGAAAATAAATCAGCTCAAGTATAAAAATTCACGTCAACATGCTGCACACATACCCCAATCCTCCCTCATACCCTCTTTTAGTTATTGCGGTAGCCGGCAATCAGGCAGGCAACTGGCACAGGCCTGAAGGGGAGGCGAGTGGGTGCAAACAATGTCTGACCATGTTGGCTTAATGAGTGCCGGCCACATCGAGTCAAATCTTGTAAAGCATTAAGCTGCATAAAAGTCAACCATATATGTATATATGTATATACATATATGTACATATGTAGGGTAACCGACCCTGTCCCTGCACGTTTATCACATTCTGGCCACAAGCCACAAAATGTGAACTCTTAATGTTTGCCTGGCACTAAAAGTGAAATCAAAATTTAACTACTGCCAAGCACAGCCACAGACTTAACTAAACATATATATAAATATATATATATATATATAAATATATATCTGTATATAAGTATGCTTTCGTTGCCCTCTGCCATTTTATTGTGAATGCCGATTGCATTTGCGGAACCATCTCGTTAATTGACAAAATAGTTGGAAATGCCAATTTGCAGTCGATGGGCGGCATCTTATGAATTATGTATTATTGAAATTATTGAAATTCACAAAGCGCAGAACACATACGTTGTCAGCGTTCAAATCATCAAAGATTCGCTCATTATAATTAAATGCAAATTAATTACAGTTTATCGTAAACATGTAATTTCAATTTTGTAACAATATTTGACAGCTTATTCTATTGGGAGTTATTAGAATGGAAATGATTCATTTAATTTCATTGTAAGCAAGTTCAATGAAAAGCTGAGATGATTAAAAAAGATTTTTCTTTTAAATTCTTGTATACTTTTTATTCAATAAACACTTGTATTTCATCATGGTTCATATTTTAGTTTTTCAAAAGTACGCTTGTGTGTCTTCCAAAGATGAAATTAATCGTTTATTAATAATAAAGCCGCAAGAAAATAAAAAAGATACAATAAACATGCGCGTGTGCGGTGAGTTTTCGATTTATTTATGATGACGTTTTGTCATAAGCCGAAATGGCAATTGTTAATAAAGCTTCACTTAAATGCCATATGGATATTGACGTTTAAAGTTGAAATCAATTTGTCAATTACATGAACTGTATTTGTTGTTTTTGTTGTCGATGTTGTTTTGCGTTTTTCCGTTAAAGCACATACGTTGTGTATGTTAAACTTTTAATTCCATTTGGGCATGAAAACCAACAAATAAATCAAAGTCACGCTGTGACCCGGTCTGGCACTGGCTTTGGGTCTGCTTCTGGGATATGGGTCTGCAATTGTGGCAGCTGCAGTGTCCAATGAATTAAAAGTATAAACAAACATACAGCACACACATATACATATACATATGTTATAGTTACAAACATGTGTATATTACAGATGTGTGTGTGTGTTGCAAAAGTTTTCAATTTTGCTACAGTTGTGTCTGTGATTTAAGTGTCGGGGCTGCTGCTGCTGTTGCTGCTGTTGGGACATCGCGGCCACTAGATATAATTCGATAAATAAAACAAAAATACATATAAAATGAAAGGAAATTCATAAATTGTAGCAACCATGACAGAGTCGCGCAATCATTTAATCATAAACATAAATATCAAACGCATTTAACCAAATTGTTTACTAGCATTTACATTTAAATGCACATTCAATCGAAACGCATCTCAATTTAGTTGAATTCAATTGATTGCCTTTCAATTTCCCGTATAGTTCTAATCTTTTGCACCCTGTGATGTTCGCTTTTCCGCTCGCAGTCGTGAAAATTGCCTGCTTTGTAAGTTTAGAAGCGATTTTAAAGACCGTTGCCTGACAAATGTTTGATACGATGCCAGTGCGACAACATTTGGCTGGATGTCCAAGATTTTTTAGCGGTTTTTTATGAATTTTTCCTGGCATGTACATATTAATCATCGGTTACATTTACAGTGGGCTCATAACTTTATTTGTTGACAAAATTTCAAAAACTGGTATTATTTGAATAATAAAAGTTTCACTTTATCTATGCCTGGAATTTGTAATCCTTATAAGTAAAAATAAATAATTAGCTAATATTCAATAATTGGGGTAAATTTTGTTTTATTGAAGCCTATCCATAATTATTTACATATTAATTGCATTTGTTCAAAAAGTCTTATTTAAATGATTCTCAATAATTGGTCTCTTTTTATTATCAAGTTAAGCTGCAATTTATTGTTTTAACGAGACAACATACAAATGTATTTTTAAATACGGCCATAATTTGAATTGCCTATTTCAATAAAATTTTTGTTCAAACTAATGCCACCAAAAAAAAACCTTTTGACATTATAATTCAATCAAAATATATACTAATTGTGTGCCCAAAAAAGTGGCAAACATTAATTTAAAATTTATGTGAAATATGTAAATCTGCGATTTGTGTAGCCCGTTAAATTTATGTAACATAATTAGAACATTCATTTGGTAAAAGAAAATAATTAAAAACAAATGCCAATTTATTTAATTTAATTGCAATAAAAAATAAACATGATATATATATATATATATATATATATATGTGTGTACAAAATATATGTATGTAAAAGTTTATTTATATTAAACAACAAGCTTTCGCCTGCTGCCCCATTGTGCTTGACAGGAGGCGTTATTTATGTTTTTGTTGCCAGCAAAAAGAAAAAAGGAAAAACGAAAAGCGGGCTTAAAAAAATCGGTGCGGAACACATTTCATAAATCTTTGCCGCGATTGAGCGCAACCGCCAGTTTTTGTTTTTTTGGTCCCCTTTTAATTGTCGTTATTTTTTGGCTGCGCTTTTTGGATTTGAGCTCTGATTCGCAATGCGTTATTGCAACCAATTTTTGGTGGCACGTTTGCCGTGACGTAAAACTGAAAAAGTTATCTTTTGTTTGGAGTGCAGACATCACGCGGCACAACAACTTTCTTGGTGCGGTACGGACCCAGGGGGGTCAGCGGATTGCTGGGACTGCCAAACGAGATGAATGATCTGGGCGAGCGGCATTGGTTCTTTCTGTACCGCTGTCTCTCGCAATCGTTGAACCTAGGCGACGCGATGCGTCGCAGCGTGCTATTCAGCAGCCAGACCATAAAGCCAATAACGCCCAAAGACAGGCACACAACAAGTACGCCCAAGACGAGACGCCAGCCCTCGTTCAGGTTATCCAGCTCGAAAAGTAACGGTTGCGACAGTTCACTTGATTCGGCCGCCTGGCGTTCAATCTCCTTCTTCAGTTTCTGGCAGTCGAAGGCGGACATGAGGCGTGGCAGTTGATAATACGGCATCGGCCGATCGTTTAGCCACCAATCGTCCCAGAATTCCAGCTGCTTATCGGCGAGCAAACGGTTGCAGTGTGCAAAAACTTCGCTCATCCACTGTTGGCACTCGGCACTATTGATTTTCTGCTTGCAAATGGGATTCATTGTGCTCTATGTTATTAAAATTAATTAATTCGATGTCTATTTTTTGCCAGCCTACTTGACTTTGGCTATGTCTGAAAATCATTTTGTTTGCTGCGCCTCAGCCAGTTGGCCCAGCGTATTTTGCTGCGACTTTGGCTATTCGAGAGATTTGCTGTCGTTGGTCCATAGGAAGTTGGCATTTTGCCAATCGAATCGGTAAATTTGCGTGCCTCTTGCTGTATGTCCATCGTTATCGAAGTCTGATCCTCATCACTGGTCGAACGCTCCGTTTGCTCGCTTTTCGAGCTCCCGGAGCTCGTTGTCTCCTCGGCGGAGGTCTCATCTGAGACTTTGTCCTCGCTCTCATTGAGTACTTCAGTAGTCACACTTTCACTCGATTCCATATCACTTGTATCCTCGGAAGCGTCAGTTTCCATCTCGTTATCAATGCCAATTCTCGTGTCCGCTGGCGTCGGCTCTTGCTTGATTTGTCTATCCTTGCGTCCGAATCCGCTCATGCCAAAGCTAGTCCAAAATTTGGGCGGCACGTAGAGCTCATCGGATTGCATCCCTTGACTCGAAGCCGTGCACTTTTCGCGCAGCTTTTGCATAATGTCATCGACTGAGGCGCGTCCGCCCGACTGTCGATCCTGGCACACGTGAATGAATTTGGGTTTTGGCTTCTTAAACACAAAAGCCTTGGCCAGCAGCCATAAGATTAAAACCATACAGAAGATCATGAAGAACAACAGCAGCAAATAGGTCATGGGATTCAAGCCACGATGCTCGCTAAACAGTGATGTCTGCAGTTCGCGCCTCAATCGCTGGCATTCGTCCGTTGTGATCAGCTTGTGCGCCGGAGCCTGATCCTGATCAAGCTTCCAGCGCGCACAACGGCCGCACACCTCGCGCTGCCAATGATTGCAGGCGGCGCTCGAGGGGTTTATCTTACACTCAGAATGTATATCCTTCATTTGGAAAAGGCTTTCTATTTAACAAATTTTTATTTATGGAGTCTATTTTTGCGTACTTATGACATAAAATGGAATTCTAGTGTGTTTTCTGGGCTATACTTAGATAATAAATATGTGTATATATATAAATATATATATATATATAAATTTTTCTATTTGCTGCAAGAACTATTTAATGAAAAATGCTTTGCGCAAAGCTGGCAAATGTGGAAGCACACAAGTGCTCATAAATTATCCGCTTTTTCCGCTTCATGCAGTCGAAAAACTTTTCACACACACACGCAAACATATATATATATATATCTATATATATAGATATAGATATATACATACATGTTACATATCGTAACTCCAAAAACAAAAACTAACGCAACGATATCCGCGCTTGCTCATAGGCCAGTCTTTCAGTACCCATCAAAAGAGGGTTAAAGAGGGCATTATAGAATTTTGGATGTGTTTGTCACAGACAATTTCGCATTTCTCGTTTTTTTTTTGTGATTTCTAAGATTTATTCACTATATTAGAAATATTTTAATATAGAAAACTTTTTTAAATGTCTTAAATTTTTGTATCGAGAATTAGAGACAACGATATCTGCGTTTACTCAGGAGAAATTGTTTTGAATCCTTTTAAAATTACCATAGAGGATATTCTGAAGCATAAAAGGATATTTTCATATTAAGTTTCAATCTTCTTATAAAAAGACTAGATGAGCGAAATGTAGTATGTAAGCTCAGGTTGGCTTAAATACCTAGTAAAATATACACAAACAAGCTATTAATGCATACAAAAAAAGTTATTTAGTATAAGAGAAAGCGCCACAAAAATAGGATAAGTTAGGATCAAGTTGCAGTTACAGGGTATATTGTAGTGGGGCACTTACATAGATCCACACACTTTCTTACTTGGTCCGCAGACTTTTGGGTAGCAAGTGGAAAACTACTTCAACTAAATGTGCAACTAAATTCGCGGCATAGTTGGCAGCAACCGGAGGACAAAGGGACGGATGAACGGGCGGGTAACCAGGCAGGAAACAAGTATTTTTCACCATGGGCGGCGTGTCAGAAAACTGACACGGAGAAATGGAATTTGCGCACTCGCAGAGATCCTAATTTTTGGGGTAACAAGCGCGCGCGTTGACGGCTGACGGTTGACGGCATAGCCAGCCAGCTTTTGGCCCGATGATAATACCTGTGTAAACGTGACGATGACTTGCCAGATAGCATTGAAATATTATCAGGTGGCGGCAGCTGTCACAGCCGGGACAGAAGCGGGGGCTAGGCCACAAGGACACATCGGCAATTATAATTAGATGTGGGCGCTTTGAGCTCAATTAAAAAGCACGTGGCTCAACGAGCTGCCTACATGGCCAAAAATTGGGTTAAAACGTGCCGCAGGCCATGTCAATGGCGGGGAAGGGGCGGCGCGTTGCGGGGGCGTAGCAACGGTGCGTTGCTCGGCAATGGAAACCGCTTGAAATTGTTTCTCTTTCAATTTGCGCGCTGCATTTTTCGGCCGCCCTGGCGGATGCGTGACATTTTGCCTATATTGAAATTTATGCTTCCGACTCCGAATCCGCACACATTTATACAACTTTTTTTGAAGGGGGCCGGGGAGCTGGCAAAGTTTACAATTTCATGGCGAAAATGTTGAGCGTAACTTTCGCATCCGCGCCTGCGGTTGCAGCAGCCCAGACCCAAACTAGCGCCAATACAGCCGCCAGCAATGCGGCGGGAAATTGGTTTATTTTATTCCCATTGACTGTTTTACGGTCCGTTGGTCTTTCGGTCCGTCGGTTTGTCGCTCGGTCGCCGCCTGTCGGCAGCATTTGGCAATTTGAAATTAACATGCAATGCGATTTGTTTAGAATTCCAATTAAACCATTTTTATTGCTCATTTTCCCCGCCTGCTGCGTCCGTTTTTGATCCCAACTTATATTAGAAGGTTATGCTGGCCAAAACCAAATACAAAAAAAAACAAAATCGGTGTGAAGTGGCAGATATTTAAGTGGATTAAGTTGAGCCTAAAATATCTTGGGGTTTGTTTGTGTTAAATGTATAATAAATCGCACCGAATTTGGCTTGCGGAAACATTTACTTCAATTAAGAACTTTAAAGTTGTGATTTGGAAAACCGAACAAGGTTAAAGTTTGAATAATTTAACTTCAATAATTACAGCATTCAAATCATATTAAGAATTAAGTATAATAAAAAAGTGTTAAGGGGAACAAAGTGAATCTGAACAAGAATCGAACTAAGAACAAACTCCATTTGAAATATATATTGAGTAAATATGCAAACAAAACATGCTTACTTAAAAATCAAAAGAACACTTCAAGCCTTAAGTTCAAGAGCTTGAAAGCTTCAACAAATTATATAGAAATTTTCTAGTTTCAACTTAGCATGTTAACAATAGAAACAAGAAAGAAAGGCGATTACTAACAAGATACTTTTAACTTTGCGAATTTGAAAATTGTAAGTCCAATTGCATGCCAACTACAAGTTGGCAAGTTGGCTGTTATTTATGCGTAAATTGAGCAATTGTGCTGCGTTAACTGCTCAATCGACCGTCAGCAGATGCCACTGGGTGGTGGTTACGGTTAGCTGTTAGTTAGCTGCCTGCACCTGCAGCTGATGATGGCTTTTTGGCCAACAGACCAACACTAGTTGGCAGGTACACAATGTACAATGTGGGACCTGCAGGTCGGGTCTGTTCTCGTCTAGGCCATGGCCCTAATGAAAACGAAAAACACGTGCATACCACATGAACTTGGGCACAGCAAGTGTGGTTAGACCGGTGCCCGGGTTTAGTGCAAGTTATTAGCCTGGTCTCCATGTTGAATGCAATGCCAGAAAGGGAGACGTACAGGAAGAGGCAGAGTGAGAATGTGCGCGAAGAATGAATGAAGTGGAAGACATGAATGGGAAACGTCGGCCTCAAGCCGCTTCCCTCCAAAAATACGAGTGAAATGGGCTCGTTAGTGGTTGCCTCATGTCCAGCTGCCTTTATGTCAGTGTGCGTGTGGGTGTGCATATGAGTGCCATAAATTGTGGCACAGACTACACTTCTATTCGTTGGGCGAAAACCAAAAAACCTCGTTCTTATAATCATAAAATTCTGCGAATATTTCATGCCTGACTTCATTGCAACATTTCTGGCCAGCAGTCTGGAATATTCATTCAACATTTGGCCAGAAATAATTGTAATTGCTAATGCCTTTCGTTCTGGAAATTGCTGATATGCAAAAGCTTACTTATATTTAAGCTGCTTTTTAATCCAGAGCTGTTTTTTTGTATGAAAACTATTTGCTATTGAGGATTATTTTTAAAGTTTGAAAGTACGAATTAGTTTCTGATTACGAAGATAGATTTTATGTGAAAAATACATTCTTTTTATAAATATATTAATGATGGAAAGAAAATAAACTCCTGAAATATCTATGTTTTGAATTTATATATTTATTTATATTTATCTAACCTTATGTAATTATTAAAAAAAAAAAAGAAGTCAAAAACATATTCATATCAATGAGTAGATATGTTTTGAGTTTTTAAACTATCTTTATAACACTCTGCATATATCAATATTCATACTGCAACTAACTCATATGTATTAGTCGGCATTTTCGGTCGAAAAATAAGATTTTGTATTGTGAACTTTTCAAGTTTTAAAATAACCCAACCAAAGTAAGTGACTAAAAGCGCTTGTATGTTAATTATTTATGACTAAAAATCTATCATATATAGTCAATAGACAAAATTCGAAATTTGTATAAACAACTTTTTCATATAATATTTTAAGTAAATTAACAAGTAACCTGAACATAATTCTCAAAATATTAGAATGGTCAACATAAGCGAAGATATCCTATTATTCTTTGCTAGATATATGAATTAAAAAACCTGTACGACTAGAGTAAAGTGCAACTTTTATAATTATTCACATAATCCATAATCCAACTTTGTGTGTTTTTAATCTAAATATTTAGCTGTTTAACTTCTCAGCCAAAATGATTCTTCTAAAAACACTTTATTTAACATATAACAGGTTCATTTTATAGATATTTATACAGCTGCCAACGGGATAAGTGTAAGAGAAGGGATAGTTAGGGCTAGTCAGCTGAATAAGTTTGTCTTACACTTAATATCTGGTGCGAGCTCTTTAGCCGACTCACCTCTAAGTGAGGCATTGTTAATGCCAACACATTTGCGCATATTTTGCCAAGCTTGGCAAATTTACGCATCCTTCAAGGACGAGAAGTTTCAACTGAAGGGTATAGGTCAGGGCGGAAAGGGGAGGGAAGGAGGACAGTCACGGCACGGCATCTTTTGCGCTCCGGCACTTTGCGAGCTCGCGCAAATCCATTTGAAGCGAGGGATTTTCGTCTTTCAGGTTGCGCTTGATGTGGTTCTCGCCGCGTTGGCGTTGGCGCTGGCGTTGCCAGACCGTTTCCTACTTGCTGCAGCGGCAATGTTTACGTGCAGCCGTGTCAGCCAGGACTTATCGGAGTTGTCTGGATTTATGTGGAGAGCACAATGTGCTGATTACAATGGCCGTGTCGTCCAGTTCATGTCCAGGCCTTGACTTAGCTTAGATTAAAAGCGTCGCTTATTCGACCTTAATTTATGGCCACCGAATAGAGAAAAACCGAATGCACGGAATACAAAATGAATACCAAGAAGCGCCAGGCAGCTGCCTTGAAACATTTAAATTGCGAATGTCGTGAAGTCGAAAATTTTTGGCAAATGATGGGCATCATTTAATTTAATAGAAACTTTCACAGGCCGCAAGCACCGCAAAAGCTATTGAGTTGACTTCTTTTGTCAGAGTAGAGTATATATACATACAAATATATTCTGCTGTTTGTCGAGTTCGATGTCAATACAGTTGTGAGAAATTTCCAAGTCGCGACTGCACAAAAAAGGGAAATTTAATGAAATTTCAAATTGCCATTCGCTTTCTATCTCAAGCTGTCAAGCTTCTGTCTGCGTGTCTGTCTCACTTTCTCTTTCTCTGTGTGTACGTGTGCGTGTGTGTGAGTGTTGGCTTGCGTGTCCTGGCCTGTCTGCTCAATGTCCTTTGTGCTCCAGTGACAGCTGCTCATTTCACGCTTGGTAATTTCAATGAATTTTTGCCAACGCCATTTGAGCCACGTCTCCATCTTATTTGTTTGTCGCTTCATTAATTAAATTTTTGCGCTTTTATTTTAGTTCAAATGCATAACTAAATAGTTTATGCAGATGCGTTGATGTTTATAAATAGATTGCATAATAAGAAGGGTGCTTTATTTACTTATTTAAATAATATTTGAACTTTTCGTTGACTTGCAATGAGCTTAAGACTATCATTTCAAACTGGTCTAATTGATATGATTTTCTTAAGCTCATTGTAAGCAGCTATTATCTTTAAATTGAAGTTTGTTTTGACGTCATTTTCTTACCCTTCCATTTATTGTCTCTGTCATTGCTAACGTATATCGCTTGGCGATACGTTTCTTTTTTTTTATTAATTGCTTACGCCAGTTGCGCCAGTACGTTTGTATTTTACGTGCGGCTCGATTCAGACGATACTTTTTGATTCTTTTCCACTTAAGAAAAGATTCTTCTTCGTCTCTTTTAACAACAATAGCATTGTAGGTGGCCTCCGCTTTGTGATAGGTTATCATTAAATCCTCCAGCACTTTTTGCTCTTTTTTTAATTCATTGTCCGTGTCAAGATGTTCAATAATTTTTTCGCCCATTACGCGATCATATTTCCTTAAAGCGGTCTCCAGCTGCAGTTGTAACTTGTTTCTATGTAGAGAATATATTTTTGGGCTTATTAGTTGTACCAGATACTAAAATATTAAGTGTTAAGCGTTTATTGGACATGCCAAACGTTGGCCATTACATACATTCGTCCATTCCTAATTGTTTTTCACTTACTTTTCATCTCTTATACGTTTTGTATCGCGTTGAAACATTTGAGTTTGGACATTGTATTGGGCAGTCAAGTTGCTTAGTTCAACTTCAAGCAGTTTTTGATTTTCCGCGCTGTTTTTGAGGTTCTCTTTAATTTCTCGTTGGCATCTTTCACTGGAAGGGATATAAGGGTATTAGCAGGAATACATTTTAAACATGCACACACATATACACCTTTCATTTTCAATACGCAGAATGTGTGCCTTGTGTTGCCTCTCCAGCTGAAACTCGCATTTCTTGCGGACTTCGTTTCTCAGGGCCGCCTTCCAGCGCATCTGTGTCACGTGCTTGGCTAGATTGTCTTCCAGCTTCTTGATGTTGGCCAAGTATCGCTCATTCTCTTGAAAGAGTTTATGCAGAAGACGCTCCGTGCCGATCTCCTTCTGAGAGCTGCGCAGCAGATGATGTGCTGTGATTTTGTACAGCAGTTCGAAGGCGACCAACAACTTGCGGTTGTCGCCTGTCATGTGAATGTTGGGAAACATATCGCATATAGCCGAATTTCTTTGAAAGTAATCGATCAAACGAATCATGCCAATATCCCCGAGAGGTCCTCGTTTCTCCTTAACGATTCGGTCGCGTCTGCGTACATAGTCCTCAACCAGTTGTATGGCCGGCTCGTATTTTGTGCCCGTCAACACTTTTTCCACAATCCTTGGCTGCTTCAGCAGCTTGGGCAGCAACAAAGCGCTCTTCACACTCACAATAGAGTCTTCAATCACTTTCAAGACACAGCGTATTTGTATCGTACGCACATTGGTGTTATCTAATTCTATTTTGTGTGTTAGCATGGATTGCTTCTTTTAGTTGTTAGTTTTTAGCGATTACCTATATCTTTCTCCGTACTTGGACTTGGCCCATTTCGATTATTCAGATGTGCGGCTGACTGATACGTTAAATGAGATCTCGCTGGTTCCATTGCATATAAAAACAAAAAAAAAATAAAATAAAACAATAACAGAATCTGTGTATATGTTTGGAAAACAAAACTAAATCTGAGTTGACGTCGAACATTATTTTTTTAGGCTACTAGGTGTGATTTTAAATGGATATAAAAAAGAAAAGCACGGAACTTGTACTTAGGTTATAGTTTTTATTTAAATTTTGTATTTACCTAATAACGTGTATTTTATATATATTTTTTTTTTTGGCTCAAATAATTTGTTTTTAAATATTTCCAATTTTCACTAGATTATAATTTTCTGATTGCATTTTTGACAAAACCTTCACAATGAATTGTTTATCGATTTTACTTCTTTTTACGATTTTTTCGGCTCTTCTTCGACATGTGTTTGCGCCATGCGCGCCAATATCTTTGAATTGTGCACGCAGCCCGATTCATCATGTAGACCATAATAGCTTGTTGCTTAATGCGCTCTTCTTCTTTTTCGCGCTTCACAACGATCTCATTGTAAATGGCCGCCTCTTTGCGATATTCAACCATAAACTCAGTCAGCCTCGCCTTGGCCTCATTCAATTGATCTGTTAGCTCCAGGTTCTCAACGCGCTTTTCACCGATTGTAGTATCGTATTTTCTTATAATGCCCTGCAGCTGTATTTGCAATTTGTTTCTGTTGGCCAGTTTCAGACAATGCATTTTATTATATATATTATATCTGACTTACTTCTCATCACGTCCTTCTTTTTCCATTTTTTTATTATCTTTGATTTGCTTTGCGTACTCGTATTTAATCTTTTCCAATTCTTCAGCTAGTTCCACTTGCTTCTCCTGACTGGTCTTAACGTTAGCTTGCACAGCACGGTTATATCGTTCACTGAACAGTATTAAATATATATTTTTAATAATTAATTAATGAATAGATTAAATAATAGATGCATTCTTACGCTTGGCTTTACTCACGTTTCTTGTGCAATTTTATCTTCGTACATCTGCCTTTTCACTTTCATTTCCTCATCAATTTTGATCACATATGCCACTTTGTTAGCCGCTCTCGTATTCTCCTCGATGATGTACTCCTCCATTTTCTCCTCAAGATCCTTGATATGAATGTTCAGTCTCTCCTTCTCCGCGGTGACACCCTGCAGATAGCGTTCCTTTTGTATCTGTGCATTTGCAGTGCGCTCCAAGCGAAGTTTGGCCAATTCGATAAGCTTGGCAAAGGTGGTCAAGAGTTTACGTTCTTGCTCATTCATTTTGTTCATCATTAACGGAAACAAAGTGTACAGCGAATGATGCATCTGAAAGTAATCGATAATTTTGATCATGCCATGATCCATCAATGGCGCTCGATGTTCCTTGAGTACAATAGTACGCCTGCGTATAAAATCGTCGATCAGTCGCACGGCCTTCTCATGTGACGTGCCAGTAAGCACCTTAACCAAAATTTCTCGATTCTGTATTAATTGTGGCAGTATCAACGAGATCTTCACCCGCTCAAAAGCATCTTCCATGCAACGAATTATATTCGCTATATGGGTAGTGCGAATCGAGGAGAAGTCTAGTTGGACATTTTATTAGATTAAATTCTTATCTTTTAACTATTCATCTATTAGTTACCCAATTGACCCAATCGTATGGCTTCCCGTTTTACCGCATCTTCTTCGTTGTCGCGTTTTGCCATACTAAAATATATTTAACTCTGTTCGTTTCAACTTCTTGATGTGTTTTAGTGTTTGTGTGTGTAACGTGAATATACGAATGTTAATGTATCTATGTTTTTATTTAACAAAATAATATATAAACTCATTTGAATGGGTAACTTGTTTAAAAAGAAAACAAAATCCAATCATCCTTAACCACATAGAAGAAGATAAATATGAAGTTAGAGAGTAGCGACAAGTCGGACACTCTACATTTCACATTTAACTTTAGGGTCATATAAATGTCGTTAATTGTCTTTATTACCCATACAATTACATCAATTTACGCTAACTTTAAGCGCGCTGCGTAATTAAATAATTGTAAAAGGAAAAGTTTATTGCACAGTTTGTTGCGATTCCTTTTGACTTGAGTGCATTATTAGGGTTTTATGCTAAATACCTACCGATGCTGTAATATATGTGTGTTTGTGTGTGTGTGTGTGTGAGTTCGTGTATTCCATTAGAAATGCTGACAATGACGGATTAGCTTAGTCTGATGTGACATTCATTTAGTTCTGTTCATGGAATAACATCATATGCTGCGGTCAGGCGTTCCCAGCGGACTAATAACTTTATGCCCCGCATCTGGCGAATGGTTGCCATTTGAGTCCAAAGCATAATAGAGTAATTTTCTACTGCTACCCGACATGTGAGCACCGTCGAGTCAATTTACTCTATGGCTGGTTGGCTGACTGGCTGGATAGCTGGATTGCTTGCTGCCTGGTGCTGACCATATGGTGCTGCATTTGCAATCAGAGATGAGAAAGGGCAAATCACATAAATTACTTTATGATGGGATCGCATGAATCTGGCAGCGGAGTGGACACGCAAAAACTTTCCAGCTGGCACATGTGGTCACGGAGTGAAAAAGTTAAGAGAGAAAGAGAGTTGCCGTCGTTGCCGCACAATGCATTACAAGGAAGCAACAAAAGTCATTCCGAAGTTATTACTCCCCCAGTAGCCGCTGCCCGTTCAACTCAATCTCTTTCGCGCTGGCCTTTTGTCTTTTGTCTTTTGGCAGTTGCCAGTTGCCATTTGGTTGTCGCTCCATAAAAAAAGGAGGCGAGAAAACAAAAGTTTGTAGTTTTTCGACTGCCAACTTTCCGTGACAAAGTTATTTCATTTTTTTTTTCTTCTCATTTTCACTCTGACCCGCACATTTTTTCGGACAATTCCGACCATTGCGTAGATTTCTTCATATTATTTAAATACCCTCTATACCTTATTTATTAAATGAAGGTTGCTGGATGTAAAGCCAGTCTGCTCTTTTTTGGGCTTAAAATTAGTTTATTATCAGTTTATAAAGTTATAGGGCATTCTGTAGTCGAGACAACAGCATTTAAGTATTCTTATTTGTTTTCCCCAAGTTTGACTTTCTGTAAAATTGTCTAAAATGCAATTGCATATAAATCTAAAAGTTTTCAGTTACTTTTCTGAAAACATTATGCAAACTTGTAGGCGCAGCCTGCATTTCAAATAAGAAACGTCAAATAACTTTAATCCAGCCAAATTAATACACATTAAGCATAGTTTATCTTTAAAAGACCTTACCCATATACTTACACATTGTTGCTTTTTTTAAATCAATATGTCAATGATTTTTAAACATTTTATATAGAAGAGACTGTTTTTTTTTTGCTACTTTTTATATATACTTTTACTGCTAAATTTGTTGTTAAGTACAATCCACGTTAGGAGAAAAATATGGATACGAAAAAACCACGACACCGACGAGAAAGGGAATACGTTCAATCAAGTAATTATCTCTGTTTTATTGAGTTAGCAAGATAGATATGCCTTTTAATCCCTTTGTAGACGAAAAACCTGCGAAAGCATCATTTGAGAACATTGCACTTATTCTGTCATGGATTGCCGTCGTGCTCACATTTCCCTTCTGCTTATTTTTCTGTTACATTACTGTCGCAGAGTATCACAGAGCTGTGTTCTTTCGTCTAGGTCGAGCTAGGTAAAGATTGATAAGTTGATGAAGTATAATCGCTTGCAAGATCCTTTTTTTACGTAGAAAGGGTGCACTTGGGCCGGGCTTGGTCTGGTTCTTACCCTGCATCGATACGTATGGACTTGTGGACTTGCGCACTAGAGTAGAAGTGCTTCCGTCACAGGAGATGATCACCAAAGACTCGGTGTCGATAAGCGTAGATGCCGTTGTCTTCTATTGCATCGATGGTTCATTGCATGCA